>VMDR010022520.1:0-16164 GCA_007922815.1 Macrotus californicus | reverse complement strand
TGTAAAAAGCCTCTCACATTTGGTGTGACATTTTAAATGTAACCTAAGAGTTAGCTTCTGTCTACTTTCATCAAAGGTGACTTTTTCCTATTATACTTGAAAAAAATGGGGGTTGTCATCTATCTGCTCCAGAGTCACCCACTTGACACTTCCATTTCTGCTTCACAACCTTCTGCTCTGGGCCGCCACCTGCAGCCATTTCCTCTCCATGTGACACTGCTATCATGGAGCATTATAGGGTGATATAGGCTGGGCCATACTCCCTGTGGTGGCCTACCTTCCATTCCCCCAGAAGAACAGGTGAGAATGTGTTTAAGATTTTACTGCCCAGTTGGGGATAACTCAGTGTCATTACAAGACATAAAATACTTTTAACTGGATGCTAAATATTGTTCTTGTCATAGTCCAAAGGAAAAGAACTAAGGACATTAAACATTTCATTGACGAGAGTGAGGTCTTTTTGAAGGCACGTCCCAGTTTTCATCCTTGTTTCCAGGCCCACTCTCCTCTGTCCCTTCGAGAGAGAGCCCCCTTCTTTAGATTTGTTCACTATACACTTTTCACTCCATTGTAGGAAAACCTCACCCCTCACCCTCCAGGGTTAGCCTCTGCTAGGGCATATCATGTTCTAAGGTGGATACTCCTTGGGCCCCACCCAGGACCCCTTGGATCCCATTTACAGTTTCTACATGTTCCTCCCCTGGCTTCTGTATGCTCTTGCTTCTAATGATCTGTAACTCTTTTTGTAAAACTACTCTTAGGCTATTAGAACTGCTTTGAAGAGCCAGAAAGAGCGAGGCACAGACAAGGGCAGGAGTGTGAAAGGCCAGCTTCCTATTAACTATAGTTACCATGTTGTGCATTACATCCTAAGTACATATTTATCTTATAAATGGAAGTTTGTACCTTTTGACCACCTTCCTCTAATCCTCTCTCCCTCCACCCCCTGCCTCTGGTAACCACAAATCTCTTCTCTTTTTCTATGAGTTTCTGGGTGGTTTTTTTGGAGGGGGAGGGAGGGTTTAGATTTCACAGTAACTGAGACTATATGATATTTATTTTTCTCTGTCTGACTTTTTTCACCTATTATAGTCCTCAGGGTCCACTCATGTTGTTGCAAATTGTAGGATTTCCTTCTTGTTTCAGGAGATCAACTGTCTGTGGACATCACAATTTTGTTCAGAAAGCTGAGGGTTAAAAGTGTAGTGATCATTTCCAACTTGCAGAGGCAGGAACTTGTAGAAGGGTCATTCCAAGTGCTAGAGCAGTGGTCAAGTAGTATTACCCTTGTGTCTCTTTGATGTGGGAGGACAAGATGAGGCCTGGGAACTCTCCAAGGACTAGATGCCAGCAAATCTTTCTTTGACATGGTACAGCAGCCAAATTGATAACAGGGGGCAGTGACAACAGGTGGTGGGAATGAGTTGGAGCAGATAGCCATAATCAAGGTGAACAAAAAGGAAGATACAGAGCCTCTGATGCATATCGAGTAAACTAGACAAAACACTGAATTGTAGAAGTAAGCCTATCTCATATTCATTCATTCATTCATTCATTCATTACTCATTCACTCAGGAAATATTTATTGATCATCTGGTATGTGCTAGGTGCTGGGTAAGAATGGAACTTATACTATAGAGGAGGAGATAGACATTAAATAAATGAGGACCAGTATGGCAAAATAGTTAATAGAATGGTGTCAAACTATTTGGGTTCCAGTTCCACCTCTGCCCCTTGCTAGTGTGTGATTCTAAGAAAGTTAGCTTAATCTCTCTGTGACTCAGTTTTCTAAACTATTAAGCAGGGTTAATAACAATACTTACCTTCTTTAAGATGGACCAACTGTAACTACACACAAGATAGCTGAATACTTAATGAAAAAGCCAAACACATGAGTACATACTGTATGACTCCATTTATATAAAGTTAAAAAACAGGCAAAATGAAATCTATGTCATCAGAAGTCAAGACAGTAGTAGTTACCCTTGGTAGAATGTGATGATGTGATTACTGAATGGAGACGTGAGGGGGTTGGGGTATAGGTAATACTTTCTTTTTTGATTTGGGTGCTGCTTACAAGAGGGTGCCTACTTTGTGAAAATTAATTGAGCTGAATATTCACATAAACTTTTCTATATGAATGTAGCATTTCCATAAAGAGTTAGGGAAAAAAACTACAGGACCAAAGTCAAAATATTCAGGTAAATATAATTTTTATGTATAAATATGTTTTTTATAGTTTTATTTATTCCTATGAAAAATTAAAGACAGGCTAAAAGTCTGACGACTTTTTAAAAAAAGATTTTATTTATTTTACCTTTAGACAGAGGGGAAGGGAGGGAGAAAAAAAGAGACATCAATGTGTAGTTGATTTTTGCACTCCCCCTACCAGGGACCTGGCCTGCAACCCAACCACGGTTCATGCCCCAACTAGGAATCAAGCCAGCAGCCCTGTGGTTTGCAGGCCAGCACTCAATCCACTGACCCACATCAGCCAGGGCAAAGGCTGGCAACTTTTAAAAAGATAATCATGGTGACTATAACAGAAAAATTCTCACAATCTATTACTAATTGATTGAAACAGAACATATATTTTGAACATACACTACAACTTTATTTCTGTAACAATTAAAATCTATCATTAAAAAATAATGACCTTATTGGATTGTTGGAAGGATTAAATGGGATGTTACACTTAAAATGTGTAGAAAAGCCCTGCTGGTGTGGCTCAGTGGATTGAGCGCCAGCCTGCGAACCAAAGGGTTGCTGGTTCGATTCCCAGTTGGAGCACATGCCTGGGTTATGGCTAGGTCCCCAGTAGGGGGGCATTTGAGAGGCAATCACACATTGATGTTTCTCTCCCTCTCTTTCTCCCTCCCTTCCCCTCTCTCTAAAAATTAATAAGTAAAAATTTTCAAAAAATAAATGCATAGAAAAGTACTAAGCAAGTAGTAAATGCTCAATAGTGCTGTTATTATTTGTATACAAATATATAATTGCAGGCTGTGAGAAGAATATAATAAAAATGTGTAGCTATAATAATGGATCCAGGTTACATTTTCAAAACAAAGGATGCCTGTCATTCAGGATGCCATGCTGCTGACCCAGAGTTTTAACCACTCACAGGCCTTGTAGTCAGAGCCCAGAGCCGCCAACCTTGGAACAAGTCACAAATGAACACCCAAATAGAAAGGGCTGCAGACATTCACTATAACAGCAATAACACAGTACCTGAACATGGCTTATTACAGTTTAAGAAGTATTTTCACACAAAAGACTCATGTAATCATAATAATAAACCAGCAAGTTAGATAATGTTCCCACTCTTCAGATGAAGTGACTGAGATGTAATGACTTTTTAAATGTAACATGGAAAGTGGAAGGGCTGAGGTTTGAGCTTCAGTTGGTTGAGTCATTTGTCCAAACCCTGGTTCACATTCCAAGTTTTCTGGTGGTACTTTATTTTAATTAGAGATCATTTGATAGAAAATAAGAAGAAATCCTTCTCTAAAAGGCTTACCTGTTCATAACTCACCTTTTCTGCCATGTCACTGACTGGCCTACTTGGTTTCAGTCGCTTGAATCAGTAAATTCAGGAGACCTCCCAGACACTTGTTGTATTCTTTCCTTTTGCCATAAGTAAGCCCAAGTACTGCCCGTGAGCTTACACCTGGGCCTATCTTGTGAATACTTCAAATATGAGGCAAATACAGAAATTTTCATTCTTTATACACAAGCTTGTCTTGCTAAAGCAGGAAAGGGAGGCCCATAGGAAGTCACCTTGTCATAGCCAATAGGTTGATGATAGCTCAGAATGAGGCAATAATGCAATACTTACTCTTACTGGTTAAGCCACCAAACTTACTCACTTTTGACAAATTGAAAGTTGAGTGTCTTCTATTTCCTCTATTCTCTATTGCAGTGGTCTGAGGGGCTGGTGGGCAGTGAAATGACCAAGAGGTAGGGATTTGGGGGGTATGACATTTAAGAACATCAATAATTCACTACTGGGGGACCTCCCTGTGATAACTGAGAGGAGACCCCTAAGAACTGCATCCATAGCTGATAGGTGTAACTAAGAAATGCATAGGTATCAAGGAGCAGGACTAGTCTGGGAAAAAATGGTTGAGGTCTATACTCCTCTTACCTTATTGTGTGTTTCCTCTTTCTGACCCCCCAAAACAACCCTTCAACTGAATATGTTTTCTCTTCATAGGTCATTTTTATTTTCAGCCATCCATTTATTTAATATATATGTATTGAGTACCTACTATGTGCCTGGCACTATTATAGGGCGTAAATGGGTGGGGGATCCCTGTGCATGAGGATCTGATCTTGTGAAATGTATATTTAAATGGGGACAGACAATAAATAAAATAAGTAAGTAAATTAGGATGTGATAAAAGCCAGGAAGAGGAAATGGAGCAACAAAGGAAGATAGAGTGCTGTGTGGATGTGGCTAGGGAAGGCATCACAGAGAGGATGGCATTTGAACAAAGACTAAAAGATATGATGGAGCAGTCTATGTAGATATCTAAGGGAAAGGCATTACAGGCAGATGGAACAGCAACTGCAAATGCTGTGAGATGGGGTGCCGTGTCTGAGAACAGTAAGGAAGACTCAGACCAGAGTGGAATGAGTGAGGAGAGGGATAATGGGAAACAAGGATGGGGAGGGAAGCATCCATCTTGTTGACCATGGGAAAGAATGTGAAGTGGGAGACCATTCGAAGGTTTTGAGCAGAGAGATGGCATGACAAGACATGTTATAATAGGCTTTCTCTAAGTGCTATGTTAACATAAAATGTAAGAGGGCAAGGGCGGAAGCAGGGAGACTCATTAGAAGGCTACTGTAGCAGTCCAGGCAACATGACAGCACCTCTGCCCAGGGTAGTAGCTGTGAATGTGACAGGAGGTAGCTGTATTCTGAAGATACATTGAAGATAGAGCTTGAAGATAGAGCCTGTAGGATGCACTGACAGATTGCATGCAGGGAGGAAAAGACAAGAGTCAAGGATGATTCCAGGGGTTTTGGCCTGAGCAACTCACTAGGATGGAATTGTCATTAACTAAGATAGGGAGGGCTACTCTGGTAGTTTTATGCTGTGTCAAATTAGCTAGACTGGGGCTATGTTTCCTAGAATTCCCTTCCCTGTGTGGTTCTGGGTTGGGGTTAACCAAAAGAGAAATTTTCGTGAGATCTGCAAGGTAGGAGTGAAGCTGCAGCCATTATACTCTGAAGGTCACTGCAGCTCACATACATTGTCATTGATTGTTGGGATCCCTTGTTGCAGGGGTGGGCAGGATAGGCAGAATCTGGGCCCACAGCTCCTCCACCTTCCATTGGCTCTTTTCTTTCAGTTTCTCTGAGTCCTGGACCAAATGCATGGGCAGTTCCATGGCAGAAGGCATCAGGTCATCCCCATCACTAAAGTTAGAGGCAGTGAAAGACAGTCATGGGTATGTCCTCACTGGTTCCAGCTAGCCCTTGTGGGTTCCAGTTGGTTTTTCTCTCTCTTGTTTCATGCCCAGGTTTTCTTCCTGATTGACTGCTCGAATGATTTCTAGTGTGCTCACGCACATGCTCACATGCAGAAGCAACAGCCCTCCATAGACTTCTTTACCTGATTAGTGACTTTCCTCTGAACCCTGATTAATGAGTTTTTTCTGGTCCTCCAACTGTCCTCTTCTACACCTTTACTTCCTTAGCTTCTCCCACAATTGTGTGAGGTCTGATCCCTATAAATAAATAAATTATTCCATATCTTCATAGTGGTTCCAATTCCCTGATCAGACTCCCCTGATACACTGCCAAAGGAACACATGGGGTAGAAGATCAGGAGTTGGGTCTAGACATGTTAAATTTAAAATTCCCATTAGGCATCCAGGTGGAAATTTTGAATAGGAAGTTCGACATTATGAGTCTCTAGTTCAGGGGAGGGGTGCAGGCTGGAGATATAATTTCTGAAACCATCTCTGTATTGATACCACTTAAATCTAGGAGACTACATGAAGGCATCCAAGAACTGCCTATAAATAGAAAAACAGTAGTGGAAGGACTGAATCTATGGATAGTCTAGCATTAAGAAAACACAATACTTGTTCTATATCTATGAAATATGTCATTGGCATTTTAATAGGGAAAATGGAGACAACTGTACTTGAACAACAATAAAAAAGAAAAAAGAAGAAAACAAAATAAAGCACAAGAGAACATACACTGAACAAGCAGATATTAAATGAATAACAAAGAAAAATTATTAAAATGAGCAAAATTTCTCAATTGTTGAATAAACCTAGAAAATTTGGAAGTGGTTAGTGACTGTTTATCCAGCAGACGAATAAAAAAAAATCCCTGCTAGCTTATTTTTTAAAATCTACCTTATAAAGATTTTAGATGGTTTTTATTTGGATCTCTCCCACTGATCAGAAACTCAGTTAATCAAATCCAATGGGATATTCACAATATTAGCAAGATAATTCAGCAGCAACCAGAATAGTAATTGTGACAAAACCAAATGAAATAAAAAGTCACATCTATCATTCAAACTAGCCTAGAAATTGAAGTATAAAGTGTTTCATGTTTTGAGGATGGCTGCCTCATTTCTCCAGATCCAGTTTTGTGATACCATGGGGTGGGTGGTTCTTAGCTAGATACAGTTTTGCCCCCAAGGGGACATATAGCCATGTCTGGAGACATTTTTGGTTGTCTTAACTGGGAGAGGGCTGCTATTGGCATCTAGTGGATAGAGGCTAGGAATGCTACTAAATACCCTACAAGGCACAGGACAGCCCCCCTCCTCCCACAATGTAAACTACACAGAGGTTGAGAAACCCTGGCTTACAATATGGTTATTTATCTCAGGGAGTAGAACGCAAATTTTTGCAGAGGAATAAAACCAGAACAAAATCCAATTTTATATTTATTTCAGTAAAATAGTAATATGATGCACAAGTGGAAGAAAGGGAAGGGGGATTGAGTTTGAGAAAAGGAAAAGGAGGGAAGAAGAGAAGAGGAAATGAGTATACTGTGCAATACTTACAGGCTCGGAGTTCTTAGATCCAATAAGCAACTAGCAGATGAGGAAGCACTGAATGATGTAACAGGCTGTGGGAGTGATCTTCACTCATGTAATCTCAGAGCTACAACATTCCCTGGGTTTTGCTGTACTGTGTCTAGGGCCCAATCACAGGAGAAACACACTAAGTGTCAGGGCAAGTGATGGAGGGTTAACAACAGATAAGACCAACAGGCAATGAATGTATTGTCACCTTCCTCTGCCTTTGCTCCCTGTAGTTCCAGGTTTCTGAATTTTCCCTCTGATTAGCTATAGCAAGGAGACGTGGCAAAGACCTAGACATCAATATATGGAACAAACCAGTTTGTTAATTATAAATTAGATAAATTATCTTGAAATTAATTCAATTCTCTTCTTCCTCCAGAGTATTTTAGTCTGGCCATGAGTTTTCTCTGCATGTGCATCTATATCAAGCTGCTATAGGGAAAGGCAGGAGTTGAAATCCTTACACTCAGCCAGCATGCTTGTTAACATACTTGCAGGGCTCCAAGGATGGTGTGCAGAGTAATTTTTTTAAAGCCCTCATCTTGTGGCATCAGGGAGCTCAAACGAAGGGAATGGCTGAGCCATGAAGAGCACTGCCAGGCAAACTATGCGCACAGATACATGCACGGCCACGTTCACAGGCTCATCCAGGGCACTTGTAGCCCAGGCAACCTTGGGGTCCTCCAGGGGGACAGTAAGGAGTGGGTCACAGCCTCCATTGTGGGCTGTGTTGGCTTTCATAGCTGACAGACAAAAGCACATGAAGTTGCCCATTTCACTGGGATGAAGTACAGTTTCACTTCTGCACATGCCCAGGTATGGTGCAAGGCCCATTTCTCTACATGGTTAGGAATGAATGGCCGACTTCTCCCACTTAGCTGCAGTCATAGGTGCAGCAGCTGCTGCGGGCGCCCTGCCCATCTCCCCATGCACTTGCCGCTCTATACACACGGACAGTCTGACTGCGGGCACTAGTGACTCTCTGTATGAAGGCATTCTCGGGCCACATCGACACAGGTGGCTCTCATACATGGCAACATACAGTGACAGGGAACGATGACCCCAGGACTGTCCTCGGCCCATGAGAGAAGAGTAAAGGAGTAAACACCTGAACTTTGCTGCCTCTGGGCTAACGCAACTCGAGGCTTGTTCTGGGCTGTCTCCCAGAGGCCCTCAGCAGGAACCAGCTGTCCACAGCAGCCTCCTGTCCCCGAACATGCCTGTGACTGTCCTCTCTCCCAGCCATGAGCCAGCTCCCCTTTCCCTCAGCAGAGCTGCTCCAGAGGACTCCTCCAAACAGCTCACACTCACATCTTCTTGCTGGGTCAGCCTCTGAGGGAGCCCAACCTCCGACACACTCAGGGCAACAACTGGAGAGCTAGTCCCTCCCACGGCGCAGTGGGCAGACTCACCTGTCTAAGGGACACACACCCGGGACAGCCACTCAGAGCTGCATCTGGGGCCCACTCTCAGTTTGCAGGGCAGGGTGGTGGGGTGGCTCTCAGCCAGGGGGCGATTTGCCCCCGGGGACATTTGGCAATATCAGGAGCCACTTCAGTGATCACAAGTGGGGATGAGTGCCATTGGCATTTAGGAGGTGAGGCCGGGATGCTGCTGAACATCCTACAGTGCACAGGACACCCTCCCAGCAGCAAATGCCAGTGGGGCCATGTTCAGAAACCACCCCCCGCCCCCACTCACACACACACAGTGTAGCACCACAGGCAGAATCTCCAGCTCTGGGTACTATTTTCATCTCTAAAAAGATGATGAAATATTTACTTTGCAAGGTTTTTATGAGTCTTGAATTGAGGTGAGTAGGATGTGGAGTCCACTATTCCTTCATTCTATAGTGCCAAACCTGTGCCCCGTGATAGCCAAGTTGGTGGCCAAGCAGACAGGGAAGAGACAGCCTCTCTGCCCTGAGAGAATCCAGAGGCTGTGGGTGGGAAACTGTGCAAACACTCAATGCCTTTCCGGTAGGAGCCTGGCTGTGATAAGGCATGCGGTAGGTGCGCTCTGGCAGGGGAGCAGAGAGGAGGAGGTGTGCTCCTTGACAGTCAGGAAGGGCTGTTTGATGTGGAAGGTGGGGGCCAGCAGGTGACTGAGCAGCGAGGAGCCTCTCTCGGTAGAGGAAGCAGCCTTTTGCAAGGGCACAAGCCTTGCAAGCGTTGGCCTGTCTGCGGCACGGTGACTGTGTTCAGAGCATAGACACATGAAACGGGGGAGAGAGAGGGATGGGGCCGGGCAGGAGGCAGGGATCAGGTGGGGAGGAACCCGTGGTAGGGCTGGGACAAGGGGTGGCAAGTGGGGCAACCAAGGCACCGACCCTGGTGGGACCTGCCTGACCCGGCCAGTGGGTTCCTCCTTCACACTGGTGCCCTAGGCCCCTCACGAGCCCCAGCCCAGGCCCGGCCTTCCTCCTGTGCCATGCTAAGAAGCCAGAAAGCCTAGTCCTGCAGGCCAGGAGTGGCCGGCAGAAGTCGTGGACTTCTTTCACTTTTAGGAGGATAACCTGACTCAAACACAGGTTCCCTGCGCCACTTCTCATCCACTAAAATGCCTACTTCCGAGCAATAAGAAAGCAGAGCTTTGCCCTCCTAATTAGCTTCTCCACCTCACAGACTACTGTTACAGACAGACCCTTTCTCAGACCAACCCTCAGCAAATTCCTGGGGACAGAAGGCGAACAGGATCCTGCTTGGTGACGGGCCTGCAAGTCTGGTCGGGAGCTAAGTTCACGTGTTCAAGGGGGAAGAATAAGGCAGTGCTCTGAGTGAGAGTCAGAGCCCATGTTCACCTCATTAATTCAGGCTTTATTGGAGTCAGGTATTTCGATTATTGGACAGCAAAATAGCCCTAGCTATCCAGTCTTATGCTTCGCCTAAATTGGGGCAGGTGGAGGGGAAGAAAGAGAGACAGGGAAAGATGTTAAAAAGCGCTCAGAAACTAAACCAAATTAGTTCAGTGCCCCCTTGTGGTGCTCCACAAGTGTACATTTGCTCAAAGACACTTCATAGGCCAGGAGAAAACTGCTCTTGTTTCCTGGACCAGGGTCGTCTTTAAGGAACTCTTAGTCAAGGAGATTTTAATCCTAGTGCAATACACTGTATCTACTATGTGTATACTTATCATAATTGCTATCAGTCAAAAAAGCACATTTATTTTATATGAGTCTGTAATTCAGGAGTTTCACCAAATTGTCTTGAATTCTTCTCATTTGTGAGACTTCACTACAAACATCATTTTATCATTAGGTCTACATCTCAACATCAAGAGATTCTCTAGAAAACCTGTCCAAAAAGGTGGCCAGGCTTCAAGCAACAGAAGTTACGGAAATCAATGTCCCATAAAGTATCTAAGACTCTGTCTCAGTCCAAATCCATCGTGAGGACTGTAGCTATGGTCTAGAGTTATAGTATTCAATTAACTTTGCTGCCATCGCCTGGAACAATAGTTCTCAACCCCCTCAGATGCAAATCACCTTCTAATTAAATACTTTAATCCTGAACTGTAATTCATAGACAATATAATTTACCTACCACACACTGTGTAACAAATTACAAGATGCCCTTATGTAATACATAGGGAGATAAAAGGTCAGCACTTATGTATAAGAACGCCATGCTCCCTGCACACGTACGAATCTCTGAAAACCAGTAGGCAGGAGATTGCTGGAAGAGTCAATGAAGAGTTCCGATGCCCGCACCAAAGCCCCCACATATGCAAAAGACACCAATGTGGACACTTTAGAGTGTGTTAAACTGGTGGGCACTAGGAGCAGCCCTGCCACTGGTGACAAGAAAGTCCAAGAACAGTGAACGATCCCTGACGAAGGCTCGCGGAGAAAAGAGACGACCACTTTCCCTGACTCTCCCAGCAACTGCATTCCCAAACAAATTAGTGTGTAGCAAAACCATACGAAACCAGTATGCATTTTTTCGTTGGTGGCTTCCGCTTTGGTGTGCATGCTCTTAGTGGTAAAGGCGAAGAGACGATCCCTCCTGGTCTTGTTCTCCGGCAAAAGCGTGGACACCAGAACAGGAAGTGTGGGAAGGGAGGTCCTCACCAAAGGGCCTTGCGCCCCCTAGGGGTGACAGCGGGAGACAACGGGATGAAGCCTGGCGCCAGCCGCCCCTGCAGTAGAGTGCGCCAGAGCGCATCTTTCGCACAGGTGGCTGGGAGAATCGAGTTTAGCCTGCCGTCCTCGAGGCACTGCGAGACGGTGGCTTCTGCAGGCTCCTGCATGTATAGGCGACCCCCAAATCGTAAGTATTTTATGGAGCGTTTTCGGGGTGGCAGGGTTTTCGGTGTCTGTTTTGCAGTAAGGCTCGTGGCTCCACGGTGGAGACATGGCTTTTGCAAAAGGATACATCGACATTAAAGACACAGTATTCACTCCGTGCATTAGCGCACTTATGTTTTTTTTCTTCTTTTAGGGCCGCCATTTTACAGCACAATGGAAAAAGCTTTAGAACAAGCTTTGGATCGTGCGGAGTGTACCATTGAAAGTGCACGGCAGAGACCCCCTGAACGTAAACAGTCATCTAGTGGGGAAAAATCTCTCCATGACAAACTGTATGACCTATATGTCGAAGAATGTGGAAAAGAGCCCGAGGTTACGGAGGAACTAATAAGCAATGTGAACTTGTTAGAAAAGCTTGTTCAGAGGGAGTCCTTGTCCCGTTTGGTGGTCAACCTGTACCCAGGAAAGGAGGGCTATTCCCTGATGCTCAAGGGACCAAGTGAACCACATTCAGAGACAATTAAACTGTCTTATGAGGAAAGGAAATTTCTTGAATATCTGGATGCAGGGGAATTGCCTCCTGCTCTGGTGGATCTCCTGGAAAAGTCCGAGCTGAACATTTTTCACCGTGGATGTGTCATAGCAGAGGTACGGGACTATAGGCAGTGCAGTAACAGGGAGCCCCCTGGTTACCAAAGCAGGCACGTTCTCCTACGCCCAACGATGCAGACGTTAGCCTGCGATGTCCAGTCCATCGCGAGCGATAACCAGGAATGGACCGAGGAAGACAAACTTTTACTTGAGAGCCAGCTGATCTTAGCTACAGCTGAACCGCTGTGTCTTGATCCTTCTGTATCAGTAGCCTGCACTGCAAACAGGCTGCTCTATAACAGGCAAAAGATGAACACCCTGGCAATGAGAAGGAACTCCAAGAGGTGCTCCACAGCCTCCCGGAGTGAGCAGCAGGAGCCGTCTTCCAGTCTGGCCTCTCCCAAAAAAAGCAAGGAAAGTCAAGCAGCTCAGCAGAATGACCTCAAAATTTCCGAAGAAGGAAATGGTGTGGATATGTGGAAACAGAGACCCTGTGACTTGGCTGTCCCTTGGGAGGTGGATGTAGACAGATATGCTAGAGAGGAGATGTCTGTCAAATATGATGACTCCCCACTAACAGACTGGCCAGCCTATGGGGTAAACGATGATGCTTATCTATTTGGATGTGAAGCTGGTGATCAGTCCCAGACAAGAAAGCTGACCTTCATGATGTCTCTTAATGATCCATTTATCTCTGGAATAGGAAGTTCACCTAAAAAAGCCAAATGTGAGAGACCAATGTCTCCCCGCCACTCCTTCATAGAGGACCATTGCTATAGTTTGGCGCCTGAGTCAGACATTGACACTGGGGAAATAGAAAGTCTGTTCGAGGAACTGGAGCCACTGAGCCCGGAATATGCCTTCCAGGTGTCACCAGGCTCTAGCGGCTTAGCCCCTCTGAGCCAGCTTTCTCCAGAGAAAGAAGCAGCACAGCCTTTGGCCACGTTAGTTCAGTCTTCAATACCGAGGGAGGGAGTCCAGGACAACCCTCCACTCATCAGCCTTCTCTCCAGCTCAGGAAAGAGTTCCTCAGGTAATAACAGTTTGAATCCCCAGCAGGCAAGCTGCATTCACCTTCATAAAATGCTATCTCCTGTCCCTGCTTCGAAGCCACTGAGTCTTCCCCAGAAATCCTCTGTGGAAGTGAACCGTGTTAGTACACTTCCTGCAGCCTCCGTGTGCACTGCCAGCTCAGCACAAGCAGTTCCAGCCAGCCAGGTCAAGGCCAACTCTGCTGGCTCCAACATCATTAAAGTGGCAGTCCCTGTTCCTGCAGCCCAGGCTGTGGTGAGAGGTTCCAACCCTGGGAGGGCCACTTTTGCTAGAGCCAGGGCTCCTGTACCAGTGAAGCTCAGCTGCCTGCCCTTAAGAGGTCAGCCATCAAATACACAACCCACCATACCACAGGCTCCTTCTCAAGGAGGAGTTCAGCATAATTTAGTAGACTTTTCAAGACTTAGGCCCGTCGGTATACTCTGGGCTCCAGAAGATATTGACATCTGGAAAAACGAGCAACCACAGCAGCTGTTTTGTCGGTTGATTCCAGCAGCACAGGTTCAGCAGCCCCCCACTTCTCAACCTCAGCAGCCGGTGTTCCAGGGTTCAAGAGCACAAGGTTCGGCCCCTCAACAAACAGCCTTATCTGCTCAGCAAACTGCTGTCATTAACTGCAGTGAGGTCGGAAGAGTTCTGCAGCCCCAGATCGTGGTGCAGTCTGGGCCTGGCACTGCCCAGACAGGGCCTAGGCAGAGCTGCCAGCAACACAGAGTCCAGCTCTCCACTGCCTTCCCGCAGCAGCCACAGCCGCAGCCGCAGCCACAGCCGCAGCCGCAGCCACAGCCGCAGCCGCAGCCGCAGCCGCAGCCGCAGCCGCAGCCGGTAAGGCTCAGAGTCTTGCCATCCCCAGTGGCAGTGGCAGCCCAAACAGGTCAGCGGGGTAGGCGCCAGCAGATAGCCCACCAGGGCAAAGGCAAACAGAATGGAGGCCTACCCCGCACTCCCAAATCCTGAGTCTTGCATTGTTTCCTCTCTTTTGAAAAACACAAGAGCATCGACCCAGAGCAATTGAGTTTTGCTTCCTCCTGCGTTCTTTGAATGTGTTAGTACTTTAGTTGTTAGACGTGTAAACTTTATTCAGAAGCACAACCCCGTGGTTTTTACGTAGAAACAAGAAGGTGTTTAATAACCTGGGATTGTTTGGCTATGCCATTGGTTTGGTTGCTGTTAACAGTGATTTCTGTGTTAGTGTCTGACGTGTATCAGATCCACACTAGGCTCGGTTTAAACTCCTGAGGCCTGTTGTTTCTCTGAAACAATAAATCTGCAATGTGGATCAAATTAAAATTACATTAATTTAGCACGATGAATGGCTTTTAAAAATTGTGCTGAGTCAAATGAGCACATGACATGAAATGCACCATCTTAACCCCTTTCACGTTGCATGGTGTGCACCCGGTCTCCTGAGCTGTTTTCATCTTGCAACAGAGAAGCTGCACTTGGTGAGCACCCGCTGCCCATCTTGCTCCTCCCCCCGAGCCTGGCAGGCAGCGGGCTCCCTTCTGCTCCTCCGAGTTGGACTGCTTTAGGCACTAGGTGTGAGTGCAGTGATGCAGTAGTGGTCGTTTTGCGGCTGGCCTCTTTCTCCTAGCATGGTACCCTCAAGGTCACCCACATTAGCATGCAACAGGAAGGTCCCAGCCTTTTAAAGGGTTTCACACTACATGATATTTGCTGGGGTGACCTATGAAACATCGGAAACATCTTTGAGAAGAATGTACTTTTGGTATTTGATTATTTAGTTCAGTAGGTTTTAGGCAGTGTTTGAGAATCAATTTTTACAAATGTGTTTGGACAAATGTTAAAACTACGAAACATGATGCTTGTCACACCTGCAGTGAAGACATGGGAGACCTCGCAGTGTGTGGACCGGCTCCGGGCAGACCTGCGGGCCAGGGCTGTGGTCCCAGGTGGCAGACAAGGCCTGGAAGAGGCACTTCTGGGATGTCTTGTGTTCTCTCGTTATGCAACTGTTTCTACTTTTAGATTTCTAGCTTATTTGTAGAAAAGTAAATAGCTCAGTGTTTGCAAATGAGTTTTATTTGTCTGTCTTTCCAGTGTTTGCAGCCTGTTAGATTCTGAAGTGGAACCCCTACCCCTTTCTTTCCCTTCCCTAGCTTAGTGATCGCCAACTGTCCTCAGTCCGGTTCCCTCGGCTCCTCTCTCCTTCTGGGGGGTGTCATGGGCCACCAAAGGTCTCTGGACTCTTGTGCTTTCTTTCCCTCTCTCTTTTTATGGAGATGTAATGGACATACGAAACAAGCCATGTGAGGTGCACGACTCAGCAGCACTTACTTATTTACAGTGTTGTGTCGCCACCATCTCTGTTTCAAAAACATTTCATATGTTCAAAATAGTGTGTGGTTCCCATCCTTCCCTTCCCCAGCCCCGGAAGCCACCCATTTGCCTTTGTCTGGATGGACTTCCCTGTTGTAGACATTTCCTACGGATGGAATCACACAGTCTGTAGCCATTTGTGTCTGGCCTCTTTCTCTTGGCATGATGTTTTTGAGGTTCATCCATGTTGCAACATGTACCAGTACTTGATTCCTTTTTATGTCTGAGCAATATCCCGTTGTTTGAATGTGCCACATTTGCTTGTTAATTCTCCATGAGTGTGCATTTTGGTCGGTTCTACCTCTTAGCTATTGTGTATAATGTAGCTATGAGCATTTCTGTACAGGTACTTGGTTTTGTGTCTCATGTTTTGCTATGTTATACTTTGAAGGGCACCCTGCCTACATAAGATTGGTTTTTCTGAGTACACATGTATGTTTGTATGCCTTTTGCCCTAACAAAAAAAGGAACTTTGGTCTGGCAGTTCCAAAAGAGATGAGTGAAGAGACAGGTGACCAGTGAGTCTTACTTGATGAAGTCAGCTGTCCCAATGGGCTACTGGTCCCATTAAGGCAAGACTTTTAATGACTTCAAACAAACTGCTCACATATTCCATCAGAGGAGCACTGTGAACGTTTGAACCTCTGTCACCCACCCTGGATGTCTTGGGAATGGTACCCACACTTTCACGAACTGAACCAGTGTAATGATCAATTGCAAAGAAGCGTTCACTGTCGGCCTTGGGAACCAACCAGAGACCTGAACTCAGACTCTCCCCAGATTTGATGTACTCCCTCCCTTTTGCTGACCTTGTACTTGAGTGATGTGGCACTCCCTTCCCTGGCAAGCAAATAAATTTAGCTGTTTCCAA
>VMDR010022519.1:0-16157 GCA_007922815.1 Macrotus californicus | reverse complement strand
GGGGCTGGGGGGCTGAATGAAAGAAGGTGAAGGGATCAGCCAAAGAACACATGTGTACACCTCACAGACATAGGCAACAGTGTGGTGATGCCAGAGGGAAGGGGGACAGGGGCTCGGTGGAGGTGGGCAAATGGAGGGGAATGGGACATTTGTAATAGTGTCAACAATGAAAATAAAGTTATAAAAATCCTATGTACAAATGTTCATAACAGTTTTATTTGTCATAGCCCCAAACTGAAAACAACCCACATGTTCTTCCACAGGTAAATGGTTAGACAAACTGTCGTATATCCTTATCAAGAAATCCTACTAGTACAGCAATAAAAAAGAATAATTGATATATGCAACCACTGGATTACGTGAAGTATGGGTAATTACGCCCAGTAAAAAATTATGTCCCAAACCTCTGTGTGAGTCCATTTATAGAAAATTTTGAAATAACAGCATTATAGAAAGGAAGAACAGATGAGTGATTGTTGGAGATCAGGGATGAAATGGAGGAGAGGGGTGGGGGGAAAGTGGGTGTGGCTTACAAAAGAGCTGTAGAGGCATTCTAATGGTGATGGAGCTGCTCTGTATCTTGATTGCAACAATGTCAATATCCTGGTTGAGATTCTGTGCTATAGTTTTGCAAGATATAGTTACCACTGGGGAAAACTGGTAAAGTTATACAGGCTCTTTTTAGGATTTCTTATAACTTCGTGTAAATCTACACTTATCTTAAAATAGAAAATTTAATTAAAAAAGTAGAAAAAAATCCTAAGGGTAATCTTTAATGGGAGAAAATATATGTGAAATTTCCAAGTGAGCAGCAAATACATGCACAAGACCAAGAATACTTAAAACTTTCTCAATTTAACTAAAGTCAGAAAAATAAATGCCTACCTTCCTGTGTATAGACATCTACCTATGTACCTGCATACACAAATACCATGGTGAATAAAAATATAAAATAAAAAATCAAAGTTTGCCCAATAAATAGAAATGTATTCAGCTGACATACTAAAGGACAGACAGCTCCTTCAGAATTCACATTTTATAGAGGAGAAAACTGAAGCTCATGGAGCCTAATTGACTTGGGGTGTTCCAAAGAAAATTGGATCCAGGGTTCAGACTGAAACCCAGTGCCCCTAATTCCCATGCTCGCATATTGTAAACAAAACAAAACACAAAAAAACTTGTACTCCAGAAATGAACTACTCCACCAAATATATCCCAGTAGACTCAATGGCATGACTTGTGATATCCTCGAACCATAAAAGAAGTGAAATGTACCTGAAAATAGAATTACATTTTTCTCCAGAGTAAAGGCTCTTCAGTATTTCAAAGGTCATTTATTTTTCAATTTTGCCATTTTTTGATCTCTTAACATGTGGCTGAGGGAACCTATCCTGAATCTAAAGCTGGTTCATGATTACTCAAGCAAGCAGCACATTCCTAACTTTCTGCCTTCTCAGTGGCTTTCCCAACCCTCTGGGGCAGGCTGGTAGTGTTTGATCCTTCAGCCGACTTCCACCGTGGACCCGTGAGGAAGACAACATCGTAAATTATGTGATCATTAAATAAGAGTGACCAAGGGACCTATCTCTAATTACTATAATAGATATACCGTGTTTTAATGTACTTCATTCAGAAATTGCTTAAAAAGAAACAAATTGAAGGTTTATGGCAACCTTGAATTTTTTCCAACAGCACGGCACTACATGTCTCTATGTCACATTTTGATAATTCTTGCAATATTTCAAACTTTTTCATTATTAGGACTTTTGTTACAGTGACCTGTGGTCATTGATCTTTGAGAAATTTTTCATGAAAGGAAGAGTCAGTGGCAGCCAACTTCCCTGTTGTCTTACAAGAAATTGCCCCAGCCATGCTGCTCTTCAGCACCCAGCACCCTGGTCTGTCAGCAGCCATCACCCTGAAGGCAGGAGCCCCCGCCAGCAAAAAGATTACAGTTCACTGAAGGCTTATATCATGGTAGTATTTTTCAGTAATTGGGTGTTTTTAAATTAAGGTATGGAACTTTTTTTAGATATAACGTTATTGCACACTTAATAGACACTTAATTTTTATGAACATTGGGAAATCAAAAGTTTTGTATGCCTTGCTTTATTGCAATACTCACTTTAATGTGGTAGTCTGGAACCACACCCTTAGTATCTCCAAAGTGTGCCTGTATTCTATGTCTTCCACTGTCTTAACAAAAAGTGCAGGGATAGAAATAAACATTATCAGTTCTAGAGGCAACTAGACAGATCTGGAATCTGAAGCCTAGGTTTGCATCCCATAATTGTCATGTCTTAGCTGTGGGATCAAGAGGAAATTATTCTTTCATCTGTAAAATGTGGAGCTATTAAAATTTCTAAGATTGTGAGATTCAATGAGATATGAAAGCCTGTGACCTTCAATAGGCATTTGATACATTTAAAAATTTAATTTGTATTAATTTGAAAAGATAAATGTAGCAGCAGTGGAATTACTTGAACACTATAAAATCATTTTCCCATGAAAATATCAAGTCAAGTGTTTCTGGGAATGCTTACCTAATTAGTGTGATTAACAATATCTGACAGTTTTAATAGATGCCAGAAGGTGATATGCTGCGCAAAAGAGCTGTTGACCTAGAGTAACTATTGAGCCAAAGTATTATTATAGAATAAGCAGAAATAAAGATGTGCAGGCCCTGGCTGGGTGGCTCAGTTGATTGGAACATTGGTGTCCCTGTACACCAAATGGCTGAGGGTATGATCCCTAGTCGGGGTGTGTATGGGAGGCAGCTGAAGGCTATTTCCCTCTCACCTTGATGTTTCTCTCTTTCTCTCTCTCTCTCTTAAAATCACATAACATCTCCTTGGATGACAATTAAAAACAAACAAAAGGAAAGAAATAAAGACATTCAGACCAACAAAGGCAAAATTAACTGTCCACGAGTTCCGTGAAAGTATTACTAAAACATACACTTCAAGAACAGGATAATTGAACCCAACAAAATGAGTGCTATGCAAGAAGCAACAGTGAGCAAACAAAAAAATTGAGAAGTATGTCATCCAAATAAACAGTTGCTAAAAAATAATAGTTACTATATTGTGGTCATTATAAACAAGGTGGACCTAAAATACTAGACAAAATTTTATGGCAAATGGGAGAGGGATGATTTGAAGTAAAGTTTAAAGGACTTTATGTCCTTTTTGTGTTTGAAAGGAAGATAAAAATATAAATTAATTTTAGATTTTAAAAATCAAGTACATATGTAAAACTTTAAGGGTAACTACTGAAAGACCAGAAATAGATACATAGTTCCTTAACTAGAAGAAGGGGAATGAAGAGAATAAAGAAAATTGATGAATCTCACAGAAAAGAGATAAGGAAAAGAGGGAAGAAAGGGAAAAAACCAGGGTAAATAGAAGATATTAAAAGAAACTATCATCTTTATGTGGTAATTCCATATTCATTGATTAGATAAGGGTATGAGGGAAAGGATGCTCATCAACATTAAGATAATGACTACTTCTGAGGGATGATGAAGAAAGCGTGGTGCAAGGGTGCTTTAGTGATATCAATAAAGTTTTCTTTAAAAATACCTGATGCTCTGACTGATGTGGCTCAGTGCGTTGGGCGTCATCCCGCAGACCAAAAGGTTAATGGTTCGATTCCCTGTCAGGGCACATGCCTGGGTTGTGGGCCAGGTCCCCATTTGGGGGTGTGCAAGAGGCAACCACTTGATATTTCTCTCTCACATTGATGTTTCTCTCCCTCTCTCTCTCCCTCCCTTCCCCTCTATCTAAAAATAAATAAATACAGTCTTTAAAAAAATAAAAAAATAGAAAATACCTGAAACAAAAATGACAAAATGTTGGCATTTGTCCTATCTTGGTACAAGGGTATCTATTATATTATTTTCTGTTAATTTGAAATATATGATAATAAAAATCCAAAAACCTTAAGTGTTCAGAAGGGCATGTGTGTACAAATTAACAAAAGAAAATCTATCTTTTGTTGTAAAAGAGTTAAACAAAATAACTATTAGATCCGTAACAGAGTGAAAGAATAACAGGTGCTTTGGGGAAAGTTCCAGGGCTAAGTTCACATAGCATAATCTGTTCCGTTTTGCTTGTCACTGACCCTCCATCCTGCAGAGGCCAGGCAGTCGCCCCCAGAGCAACTTCTGCTTGGACTAGTGTAGAAAATTGGAAATTAGCATATTGGTTTCTGGTGATTTTTGAAAGAATTAGGACAGCTTTTCTGGAATTCTCTATAGTGAACTGATGGTGGAGAAAATCCTTGAAGGCCCAAAACTGCATATCTTTTTACTGAAGGCATGATTTGCAGTTCAGTTTTCTGGGATTTCTTTTAGGAAAACACCTGAGATTATACAGTAAAATTTGACACTGAAGTAGAATTCCATCACGATACCTGAGTGGCAGGGTGGTAGGCTTGGTCTCTGTTGAGCAAAGCTCGGTCTTACTTCACAGTCCACTGCACTAGACTCTTCCATGTTACAAACAGAACCTACCAGAGGACCTCACACTAACTCCTTCCTGTGTGCAAATGTGTAATTGCAAAAATGAATGGCTGAAACAATAGAAATTCATTGTCTCACAGTTCTGGAGGCTAGAAGTCTGAGATCAAGTGGACTGCAGGGCTATGCTCCCTCTGAAGGTGCTTGGGAAAGATCTGATCCAGGCCTCTCCTACCTTTTGTTAGGTCCTTAGCATGTGGCACTGCATTCTTCATGTAACCTTCTTATGTGACTCCAAATTTCCTTTTTTTATAATAACACTAGTCACGTGATATCACAGGCCCATGCTACTCCAATTTTATCTCATTATAACTAATTATATCTGCATGTCTCTATTTACAAATGAGGTCACGTTCTGAGGTCCTAGAGGTTAGGATTTCAACATGAAGTTTTGGAGGACACAACCCATTGCACTGCAGTTTCTTTAACTGTTGGAACACTGTTACTCATTTCAAATATTTTTAAATTCATTCTTTATTTACTCATTCAATAGGTATTTACTGAAAGCTAACCATACGTCAGATACTCTGCCAGGCATTGGAAGAAACCAGGTAATGAGAGTGAAGATCTCACTGTCATCAGGAGACACAGGTGAACCACAGACGAGCTCAGTTTGGATCCTCTATTGGAAATTTAAAAAGGATGATGGAGTTTTCCCAAGACTTTTTTTTTAAATAGTTGCAAAATTTTATTGTTAAGGAGATTTGGTCAAAACGTTAGACTGATGGTTGATTAGTGAAGATGTTCCAGGACAGAGGAACTTTAAGCCAAAACTGAGTAAGGAGGAAGCCTCATGTTCTAACGATGAAGGGAGACTATTCTCGTGCAGGGACAGATTAGGCAAAGATTCAGAAGCGAGATACAGCTGATGAGTGCAATGTCAGTTACAGAGCAGTGGTGATTTAGTCCTCTTGGATGTGTGTCATGGCCCCCTTTTGAATATTGGTTATTGTCTATTATTAGATTCCACAAGCAGTTCTTGTATGTTTCTTCTATATGCATAATCTTTGTGTTGTTTCTTCTCTTTATCTTTCTTTTTTTTAAATTTATCATCCCCCTTAAACTGCGCCCCGCAACTGCAATCACCACACTTGTCCATGAGTCCTTTTTCCTTTTTGCTTGATCCCTCCACCCCCTCACCTCCCCCCAGAGCTGTCTGCCTGCTCTCCATCTATGCAACTGTCTCTATTTTGCTTGTTACTTCAGTTTGCTCATCATATTCCACTTGTGAGTGAAATCATATGGTATTTGTCTTTCTCTGACTGGCATATTTCACTTAGCATAATGTTCTCCAGGTCCATCAATGATATCTCAAAGAGTAAAATTTTCTTCTTTTTTGCAGTTGAGTAGTATTCTATTGTGTAAATGCTCCATAGTTGTTTTATCCACTCATCTACTGATGGAAACTTGGGCTGCTTCCATATCTTGGTGATTGTAAATAATGCTTCAATGAACATAGGAGTGCTTTGGATAAATTCTCAGAAGTGAGATCACTGGGTCAAGAGGCAGTTCCATTTTTAAGTTTTTGAGGTATCCCCACAGTGCTTTCCACAGTGGTTGCACCAATCTGCGCTCCCACCAACAGTGCGAAAGGGTTCCCGTTTCTACACATTCTTGCCATCACTTGTTTTTTGTTGATTTATTGATGATAGCCATTCTGTGAGGTGATATCTCGTGATTATAATTTGCATTTCTCTGATGATTAGTGATGTTAAACATCTTTTCACATATCTATTGGCCATCTGCATGCCCTCTTCGGAGAAATCTCTATTCAGGTCCTTTGCCTGACTATTTTAACTGATCATAGTCTGCCAGATTTTGATGGAACCATTTGTCATCTAACTTACATGTCCACAAATTTCCTTAAAGTGCCTGTTACTAAATTTACTTTTGACCAAGGAGTCTATTGCACTGATTTCACCATTTGTTATTTGTAAACTTGTATTTTCCTGACAAGAGGGCTCATTGATTTAAGTTTTGGGCTTGGAAAATCCATTTAGCATGCTATTGTTGGCTATAAAAGTGATTTTTGATAAGGAAAGAATTTTAAGCCTCTTGAAGAGGGATCCTTCTGTGAAAGAAAACATTGTGCCTGTTCCAGAGAACAAGTTAAAAAGCAAGTCAAATGGAAAATATAGAAGAAACAATAGGTAGAAGATATTTTCATTCACCTCTTGTTACACCAATGTGGAGCTTCCAGTCTCTAAACAATTACATCGGAGAGTACAGTAATCTCCTTTTAAACAACCCCAAGTGAACTAGACAAACTCTTCCTTTGTTGGGGTGACCAGCAGCTTGTCAGGATAAAGTGACACAAAGTGTTCAAGGATGGCTTTCAGAACACAGCCTCAGTAGAGCAATGCCTTTCTAATCTTGTTAGGTTCAATGTGTGCATTTGTGTGTGCAGGTGCATGCACACATATGTGTGAAATAAGAACTAATTTGCTCTCATCATAAAAATTATGGGAGGGGGGAGGTTGGGTAGGGAAGGGGAGAATAATGGGGGAAAAAGGGGACAACTGTAATTGAGCAACAACAAAAAAATACAATACAGTATTGTTAAGTATAGTCATCATACAATATATTATGGAAACAAATGGAATATACATAAAAATTTATGCTTCCCTTCTACTAAATTAAATTACATAGTGCTAACCTAAACATACTTGTTTCTCTGCACAGCACAAGATAGTCTGGGGCTGGGGCCCTGGCTCAATTGACCCTTTGAGATTTAAGTGGTAAGAGAAAACATTCTCTGCAAGTCCAGACCCCTGGATACAGTAGGCATCATTGGCCTCTACATGAGGAATTCAGATGGGCTGTCCACTGTTGCATAAATGCTGAGCATCATGCGTGTCTTTGCACAGTGTAACCCAGTCCAATCATGCAGTTCTGTCCACTCTGCAGAGACTGAAGGTAGTATCTGTCGTCCACTGCTGACTTTAAAATCACCTGTAACTTCTGATTTGGTGAGCCTCAAACTAAAGGTGAGGAATTAAAGACTGTCATCTTCTTGCCCAAACTAGTGCACTTTCTGAAATGGTCTTTGAAAGATTCAGAGGCTTGGCTGGGAATCGAACATTTGGTGGATTTATAAGGAATCATAAATTTCAGGGTTGGGTTCATACACACACACACTTGCACACACACATTTTAAAAATGCAACTAATAAACAGAAATTTCAACCAAATGCAGGGCTTTCTGATGCAGTTAAAATGAGCTCATATAATATACATTTTTTCTGGGCCTAAGGATGCTGTAGGTAACTACTATTAACATGGAACAGATTGACAGATATACACTGAACTATTTTGAACATCCACACGTCCCAGGCTACTGTCTATGTTATCTAATTAAATTTTAAAAGTACAAACTATTCATATAAAGTATTCACTCCACTTTAAATGAGTTTGAGAGCTGTAAAAAAACTGAGAAGTTAAGTAACTTCTAACTGAAGGTCCTAAAGCTAGTGGATTCTGGAGCGAGATCCAAACTTAAGATCACTTGATTCTAAAATAGGTCGATATCTTTTCCACTCCATGACACTGCTTTAAAGTCTATGCTTCCAGGTCTTTTCAATGTGAGGTCCAAAGACACCCAAGGGATTTGCAGATGGAGTCCAGGGAAGTCCATGAACATGGTGAGAAAATTACAGCATTCTTTTCATTAACTTCTAACTGAATTTTAACATTTGTTTCAATTATAAATGTTAGAAACAAACCTTAGAAATAGTGGCTCTTGTTTTGCACTTTGAGGCAGGAAAAGAATAGAGGTAAGATTTAAATAGTGAACAGGGAAAAGCAAAAGGGTGATACCCTTGATGATAGGAATCCAGGTTGTACATATTTGTAATCTCTAAATAAGGTACACTCACACATGTCTAAGACTTAGAATTATCTTTAGAGTTTGTTAAATACACAAATTCCTGGACCTTGTCTCCAGGAATTTTGATACGGCTGATGTTGAGGTAAATTCTGGTCTTCTGCACCGTGATATACACAGAGAAGACATATAATAAGTGCTCTGGATGGGATGGATGAATGGATGGGTGGACAGTTAATTGAATGAATGAAATAGAAGAAAAAACAGACAAGAAAAGAAGCAGCAGGTACTAAGAGACAACGAGTGAAACTTCTGGCTTGACTAGGTGCTGTGTTCTGAAGGTCAGACACTGCTGTGCTGGGGACCTAGTCTGCATTTCCACCAAGTTAGACTCTCCTTTAAGGCTGGAGAGACACATTATATACAACATCTTAAGGATGTAGGCAACTTTCAGAAAGTCTCACATTACTGGCAATCCTCCCCCAAATAAATAAAAAACGTAGGAGATGAAGAGGAAAGAAAATGAGGCTAAGAGAACTCCAGTTCTCCTGCCTACCACGTTTCAACTTCCCTTCCCAGCTCCTCCGTGTAAGGATTTAATAGATGTAAAAACAGCATTTTAGGTAGATTTGCTGAGGAAGGAGACTATAGATTTCTCTGAGAGTAGCTTCAGGGCTGAGGGCTATTTTGTAAAAACCAATACCAAGTTCCGATTTTGCCTGATGACATTTCATTTATTAAGTGCATTTATTAGTGACAGTTGAATGGATTTTTCTTGTACTTATACACCACATAGGAAGTGAAAAAGAATCTTCTATGACATTTGTTTCATGCTCTATTTGATATCTATTGGAGCCAGACTAGAATCTACACATGTTAACATAATCACTTCATTATGAGGCCATTTATTGCTAGTCAAGCCACCTTACTTCCTGTACAGAAATAACAGGCTCCGTGTGCAAAGGCTACTAATGGTGGCAAAAAATGACATAAAGTTAATAAAAAGAAGCCACTGCCAGCTCTGCAGCCCACTTGTTTTCCTACTAGCTACAGGCCTTATAAGAGAGACTTTCTTACTTTACAAAACCAAAAAGCAGATATTCAAGTGTGTCTTATATGATATATATAATAAGACAGGACATGATGCTGTTGCTACCTAATTAGTGCTTTTTTCCTATCCTTTGGGCGCAAGCTCGAGCAATGATAGGAATTATTTAACTCAGAACTGTCATGTTCGATGAGGATTTGGGTGTTCTGGGTGATGATATTAAGCACACATTTGTTAGATGATCTTAGAGCTGAAGATGAAATGGTAGAGATTAGGACCTCTCAGACCTCTGGAACCCACCCCATGCCCTTATCCTAACCTTAGTGGGGGATGGGAGCCTGTCTGCCACATCCTCTTCTCAGGGAAGTGGCCTCACCCACACTCCTTACCACTGAGTAGCTGTGCTATTCCCATATCACAGGTAACCAACCTGGTGGTGAGTAGTGGACCCAAAGGGAGATGGTCAGCTTGTTAACTGGCCTGTGACCTACAGCCTAGTACCCAAAGATGAGCTGGGCCAATCAGCTTGACCCTTACAGGATTTTAAGACATGTGTGTACATTCTCAGTTGATGGAGAAAGCTGAGTCCACAGGGTCACGATTTGGAGAAGGGCTGGGGATGCCTTGTCTGTAGTAAGTTGAAGTCATGAAGGAGCAGATACCATGAGGAAAGCAAGGAAGCCAAGTGATGGAAAAGGAGAACTGGAGTAGATCAACAGGGAAGAAGCTGTGGTGAGGGCCGAGTGGAGGCCATTTCTATTTATTTTCCATGATGTTCAGCTGGGTCCAGTTCTTGCTCTTGGACTTTTGGGAGAGCTATTTTCATTTGCCTTCAGTAAACCATTCTTTACCTGAAAAATGTTAAGCAGGCTTTTTTTTTTCTCTCAAGCAAATGTGTCAGGTTAGACAAAGTCACTTCAAAATGCCAGAGTTGAAGTTAGTTTAAGAATCCAGATGAATTTTAGTAGTTTGAATCCTTGAAATTCTAATACTTGATTCTTTTGATCTATTGAAATATCATTTTCATGTGGTTCAACCTTATATTGTGCCCTATGTGTGCCCTCTGGGGTGTGCAGAGAATAGGGGCCCAGCCCCTTTCAGTCCCTCACTGTCCGCCATCTTCCCTGTTGAATCTTCAGCTTAGCTGTGTCATTGTATTGCCCAGAACCCCGCTATTTCATGTCTCCATAAAATCCTGTATGCTCTTCTCTCTGACCAGAGTGCTAGTCCCTAACTCATCTACTGGTAAATTTCTATTTATTTTTCAAGATTTATTTTGAATGCCAGCTCATTTGTGAAATGTTCCCTGGTTTCACCAGATTTAACCAATAGCCTCTCCACTCCCTCCTTATTTTTTTCTGGAATTTGTATTATGAGTATGGACATCAGTTTTCTCACAGAGAAGCCGTCAATCCTTATGTAAGTGTCATTCAAAGCACCTACTTGAAATGAGCTAATTCTCACACATGAGGAATGGGTTCATTGTACTTTCAGGCATGCTCCATTAAGAGAAGATGTCAACAGATTTTCCACTGCAGTTGCTAGGGAACTGGGGACATACGGAGAGTAACAAGAAACATTCATTTAGATACAGTTTTGTTGAATCTATATCCTAGAAAGCCAAACATTCATGTTTTGTTCATAAGCAGCAAGACAATTGGTATAAATCAGGGTATATGTGAGGCTCATTCTAATGGACCTAGTGTAAGTAATAGGTCTTAGTCTGCACACTGAGGAATATTTTTTTTAGCCGGGAGGTAGAGTCAAAGCAAATTTGACAATGTTTAAATAACATCAAGGATAATGATTCTCAAAACAACTTAAGTTTTTGGTTAGTACCTTTGAAAAACCCTAGAATTTTGAAACTGCAGTAGAAATTGTGGGCTGATTCTCAGTTCAGGACTAAGTGATTTGCAAAAATATCCACCTAGTGGCTCAGGACAGAAAACTTGGTGTCCCTGTTGGTTCCTTCTTTCTTTTTTCTCCCTACATCCATACAAACATTTGGATCTGCTCATTCTACATTCTAAACGGTCTTTTTACCCTGACTGCCCTGTGGAAGTTTGTAAAAATGACCACAGTACTTTGCAACTCCTTTGTCAAGAAGAGGAATCTATTTCCTCATCCCTTCAAACTGGTTTGGTTTTTGTGACTAACTTTGGCCAGTGGAATGCTGCAGAAGTGAAGTTCAAAAAATTCTAAGACTAGGAGTCAAGAGACTGTGCAGCTTTTGCTAGCATGTTCTTGGAATCATATGACTGCCTTGAGAAGAATCCTCACTTTAATCCTCACAATAGCATATTACTTAGGCGGTAGGAAATACTATTATCCCTACATTAATGATGAGAAACCTGGAACAGAGAGAGGCTAAGAAACTTGGCTGACATCACAGAGCTAATTTTTGGTCATATAGGCTAATTGTTGCCCAGGATTCAAACCCAGCCATCCTGATGCAGAACCTGCACTAACTACCACACACTTAGTCAGAGATCAGGGTTCTGGTTAACCAGGGACAGGTAGACTCTCTTTGTGCTTGGTGACAGGAATATGCATCCATCACTTTAGGTAACATTCATCAGAGTTGCAATTACTTGGTCAAAAATATGTCTTTCACAATAGCTTGTGTCTTGTTCTCTAAGTGTCCTCAGTGTAGGGAAAGGTACCAGATATAGAGCAGTTGTGTCAGAGAGAATTATTTCCCTTTTATAGAATTCCTGCATTAAAAATCCCAATCTTCAAAATTAGTAAGTAGATTCTGAGTTTTCACTTCAACTATTAAAAATGTTCGTGTACTGCACACACACCACACACGCACACACACATGAAGACAATGAATCCATGTTCACTGCCTATTGGTATGCATCCCACCACACAGAGCAAGAAAAACAAATGGTGCATTGATATACAGTTCTAAGAGGGTACCATAACTTTTTAAAATATGAGGACGGCAATATTTATTCATGGGTTTTCCTCTTTGTTCTGGTTGCAAAAGAAGTTCATAATGAAATATCCTGTTTAGTTATCATAGATTTGGTCTTTTTATTTTTGTGCTTTATTATTAGAAGCCTAAATTTTCTGGGGAGTGAACAGGATATGAAAACATCTGCAAACCCATCAGTGATATATTTTTATTTTTGTTTATTCAACAGTTACAGAATATAGAATTAGACATAAAATATATTTATTGCTTAAGTGATGCCATCGCTTTCAAAGGAAGTGTCAGTTTGTTTCCCCCAAGCCACAGTGGAGGATTACCAATACGTGATGTGCACGCATACAGAATCGCCCCAAGGAGAGGGCCCCGCCCCCACTTCTTTCTTCTTCTGTTCCTATGTTCAGCCTATTCATAAAGGATTGATCCTTATTCCCAACAATTCGAGGTTAAATCTGCTAATCTGTGGCTTCCACATTGTCGCGCTTCAGGCTGGGGTAGAGAGCAGCTGTGGGACCGATAGCTCGCTGCCTGAAGCATATGTTCACAATTGCCCTCTGGGAGCGTGTCTCCGACTGGACTGCATTCAGGGTTCCCATGCACCAAGGGCAGTCTAGCCTTTAACATATTAAGAAGTAACCAAATCATCAGGGTTTCATACTTCACTGCCACTGTGTGGGTTACAAACCTTTCTCAAAGGGTAAAAGCTTAAGCTGCTTTCTTTAGTTCAGCAATAAATATTTATAGGATTACCAGCCCATTGTAAATGGGATAACCAAATGCATTCTAATGCAAAACTGCTGGCTGCTTATCTGTTGGACAGAATGAAATCATACAACCATTTCTCTTTCTGGTGTCCTTCTGTTACTGTTTCTTGGATCACCCATGATGGTGTGTTTTCTTTTTTTTTAGCTTTTGCAAACATTTGCTTGCAAAATATGTTAGTTATCTCATAAATACTAGGATATACATTATTCTGTTAATCTCTTGATATTTTTACTGTAACAGAAAATTGTATTTAAAATCTATAGCTAATTATTTCTTTGTTGCCAGGAAGAGACAGGCCTTTGCTGCTCTGTGTACAATAATGTTACATGTAATGTCCACATTTATATAGCACTTTTCTGAGAGGAGTTCCATACAGCTTGTGAATTTTGAGCTAATTTTTCTGTATGGGCATGCTGGTGTTTGTGACATCATTATTATTAACTAAAATTTATTGAATGCACATTATGTGCCAATCGCTGTGCTTAGTTCTTTACATGCATAGTGTCCAAGCCTTGCAACACAAAGGGAAGGGAACTTCTGAAAAGTTTGGCCAGGTCAGGGAAGAGCTGGAATTCCAATCCAAGTGAGTCTCATTCTACCACTGACACAAACTGATATGATGAGGGTTGAATTGACTCCCATAAGATCCAGTAGCAGCGATTATGTAACTTTAAATAACTAATTCAACATTCATCCTTCTATATGAGTGATGAGTAGTGTGGCAGAACTTGGCCACTCTCTGTGATCACATTTGACACCACCCACCCTGGGAAGCAGGGGTTAATCTCTTAGGGATGCTGGGATGAAGCAGGGTTTTACTGCACAGTCTCAATCACCTCCAAGCTGCTGCTGCATCAATACACAAAAATGGAGGGCACTTAAAAAGTATTCCAGATGGGATAAAAACAATTCAGTACTACATTGTTAAATGCCATTGTTCTTAATCAGTTATTCATTCCACAAACATTTCTTTATGAAAATAAGAAATATTAATTATGATTTTCATGTGTCCAGTGTAAGCAGCTCTGCAAAACTTGCATTTGTGGCACCTATTTCCATTCCTTATGGATACATTTGGAAGAATGAAATTTTCTCTAGTGAGTTTTAGGAGCACTTGAGTTCAGTCCTTTTCCCTTATTTGGAGGAGGGTTTGGGAGGTGGGGATGAGAGAGCCAGTCTGCCTGTAGAAAGCAGGCAGTGTGTGCTTTTTGCCACTTATTTCAGCGTGGTCCCACGGGTGGGGCGCCTGGCTATCCAGCACTGTGGGCGTCTCATCAGGGAGCAGGAGTTAGAGAACTCACTTAGTTGCCTGTTGAAAGCCATGGTCTTCAACTGGATTTATAAGGAATGAAGCTTACATTCTGATTTGCTTTCATCTGTTTTCTGTATTGTTTTCCTGTTTGATTTTTTAAATCAAAAAGAAAAGACAGGAATGATGTATTGTCTCTTAAAATATTTCTAAAATGATGATATTATCTCTATTTATTGCCATTAATTTTAACAGAAAAAAGCAGGGAAAGAGTACATTTTTGGATATTAACCAACTTTGCATTCCTGGGATTAACCCACCTTGGTCATAGTATAGGACACTTTTTAAAATAAAAAAATGGCTTTATTGAGATATAATTCACACAGCATAAAACTCCCCCGTTTAGAGTGCAAACGTCAGAGGTTTTCAGAACGACTACAGGGCTGTGCAAGCATCACCGCAGTCTGACTTCAGCACCCTCACTTCACTCCGTTAACAGTCGCTCGTACCCTTGCTCTCTTCATCCTCCCCTTGCCTGAAGGACCACCAATCGACTTCCTATCTCTTTAAACTTATCTGTGATGGACAATTTACGTAAATGAAGTCATAACACTTGTGGTCTTTCGTGACTGGCTTCTTACACTTCGCATGTTTTTGAGGTTCGTCCACGTTGCATGTGCCATTACTTCCTTACTTCACTTCTCTTTGTGGCTGAATGATATTCCACTACGCTGTATGAAAGTCATCAGTTGGTGGATGTTATAGTTGATTCTGCTTTTTGGCTACTATAAGTAAGCTGCTGTGAACATTCGTGTACAGGCTTTGTGTGGATGTATGTATTATTTTTGGGATATATACCTAAAATGAAAATGGTGGGTTTATACAGAAACTATACTTTATTGTATGAAAAACTGACTGCTTTTCAAGCAGCTGCATCATTTACATTTCTACCAGCACATATGAGGGTTCCAGCTTCTTCACATCTTCACCAGTGTTTATTGTTGTCGGTCTTTTTAAAAATATTATAACCACATTAGTTGATGTAAAGTGCATATCTCATTGTGTTTTTCATTTGAAAATAATACTGTTATATGTTGCTGGATTCAGCATGCCAATGTCTAACTGAAGATTTATGTGTCTGTGTTCACAGGAGATATTGGTCCACAGTGTTCTTTTTTGTGATATCTTCGTGTGGCTTGGGTATCTTAGTAGTAGACTAGTGGAACAGAAAGGGAGTACTCCTTCCTGTTCTATTTTCTGAACAGTTTTGTGAAGGATTGGTATTATATATTTTTTAAATATTTGACAGAATTTACCAGTAAAATTGTCTAGGCCTAAGCCTAGATTGGGAGATTTTTAATTATTAACTCATTTTATTTATTCCTTCTTGGTTGGGCTATTCAGATTTTATAGTTCTTGAGTCAACTTTAGTATCTGTAGATTTTATGTAAGTTATCTAAATTGTTTCCATAAAGTTATTCATAGTATTCTCTTTTAATCCTTTTCATTTCTGTAAGGTCAAGGGGAAATCTTTTTTTTTTATTTCTGATTTTGGTAATTTGCACATTCTTTTATTTTTCTCCTGATCAATATATCTAATCATTTATAAATTTTGTAGATTTTTTTAAAGTGCCAATCTTTGGTTATATTGATTTTCCTTATTGGTTTTCTATTATTATTCCTTCTTTTATGCTTTGATCTTTGTTATTGCCTTACTTTTGCTTGCTTTGAGGTAGTTTGCTCTTCCTTTTCTAGTTTCTTCAGGTGAACACTTAAATTGTTTGTTTAAAATGTTCCTAATTTTTGATGTGCCCATTTG
>VMDR010022518.1:0-16154 GCA_007922815.1 Macrotus californicus | reverse complement strand
TAGTAATTATGTGTGGATGTGCTTGGTACAAATTGAGGTTGAAAATTGGAAAGGGAGAGTAGTTCAAGTGACAATGACTACATACATAGTTTATTGGAGGTGGATTTGATTTGCTGGAATATTTATATTTTTCTGATAGAACATTTTGATCCACAAGTGTAAATCCAATTTAAATTGTTCCTCCTTTATTTCTAGTGGGTTTTAGTATTATTACCACGTTTAATATGAAATATTTGGTATTATATTTAATTAATAAAATTAAGTATGCTTACATATAAAGGAATAGGAGTTATATTCCAGCAATGAAATTAATTCTTCATGTCACAACCTCTTTCTATACAAGTCCTTGTAAACACATGGACTCAGGTAAATTTAAGCCACAAATATAACGAGTGCCTGCTCTCAAGGAAGTTCCAGTCTCAGAGGGCACATAAGACACAAATAAAGACACAGTGTAGAATAGTAGAAAGGATACAACTTGGAATTTAAACACCAGAGTTTGTCACAATCACAGTTAAGCAGTCCGTGAAATCTTTTGCAGGTATGTAGTAGAACATAATTTATAAAGTCCAATTATATAATCAGGAAATCACGAAGAGCTTTTTCATCAGTCTGAATGCTCTGTGGCATGCATAACAAGTATGCGTTTACTAAGTTAAAGTTAACATTAGTCTATTCTTTTAATTCTTCTCTGCTTCAAAACTGACATACACGTTGTTCTGCATATGCATAATTACAAAAAAAGTTTGATATATTTGTTACATTGAGAATGAAAATGTAAAGACCAGAGCTGATGGCTAAAACAGAGGTGGCATTATTCTCAGAGGGGAAAATGGGTATCTCATCCCTAACTCTTACAATAATTAGGGTAGAAAATAAGAAGCTCAAAAGGCTGGTTAGGAATCTAACTTGCATAAAATAAGCAACAAATACAATATTCGTATAAGCAAGAATAAAATGATTAAAAAATTATACAATAGAAAGAAAGACAACCGAATAATGGACCAATGGCATCAAACTGATAATGACTGTGGCATTCCAATACAATTTGAATGTTTTGAATTAAGGGAAATAAGCAACTGAGATGCAACGAGATTTCCGTTTCTGACATTTCCCTCTCTGATCACAGTATCCCATTGAGCTTAACTGTTTGTCCAGTAATAAATTCAGTTCTTTCCATTTCCCTGTTCTTTCAGAATGTCTACCTACCGCACCTTCATTTACCTTCCTACCCAGTATAACTCTATAAACAGCTTGCCCGTAGTGCTCTGGTTTGAACACTATACTGAACTCTCTCATCAGCATATAAACTTGTGCCATAGCCTGTTTGCCAGACTTCAAGCTTAGGAAACCTCTAACATCCGTTTTCTTTGCTAACACTCTGAAGCCACCAAACCCAGCTGTACAATCACAGAACTAGTCTCACTTTCTGCTTAAAATGATGCAAAGAATCCAATTGAAAAAAGCCCTCCCAATTAACTAGGATAATATATCAAATAAGGAAAACCTTCTATGAACATATGGTAAAATAAAAAAATAGTCAGATACTGTTAAGAAACAAAACAATCCAGCCTATCTGCGAAGCAGGACTAAAATATAAAAACCTTGCCCTTGTTCATAACTTGTTGCCACAGAGACCAAAGGCATGGACATTTATTTTTAGGTGTCCAAGGACTCAAAAACCAGATTGTCTTCCCAAATAAATGTCCTAAAGGCCTGCTTCAGAACCCCAGCCTATTAATAATAATTTAGATTCAAGAAAACTAGAATGGTAGCTGAAGGGAATGGAGGAATAATTAAGTTAAACATACAGAGGTACATTGAATTTATACAAATGGTGTATAAATTGGAAATAAAGTTACTGGAAACAGATGATTTATACTACTTAACACAAAGACGATGCAGTTTATGACTACAGTCTACTTGAAAAAGAAAAAAAACAGAAGAGAAAGGAGAAGCTTCACTAAAGGAACTGAAGTCCTAGGTTTTACATCCTCATAAAGGGAAGGAAAGTTCTTGCGTTGCTCTCGAGTTTAATAATTATATGGAAAAGTCTAAGGATGGTTTATTTGAAACAGGACACTTTCCTTCGTAATCATTGCAGAGGATAAGAACAGTCCACACCTAAAAAGAAGAAAGAGATTAAAACCCAGGTAGTATAAAGTGAGACATTTTATTTATGTCACAATTTAATTGGTTATTTACCTCTTTTTCTGCTCAGCACCTGTGCATTTTTCTGAGCCAAGTCTCCATACCCCCACCCCACCTCTAACCACAGATTCCTTATGGAGAGAGTATCATTTGACACAATCTTACTCACCTGGTCTAGATTATTGGACAGTGAGTATCTAACTTAAGAGGGGTCAGTCGTAGAACCTCACCATCCCCACTCCTCACCACCCAGCCCCGGAAACTGGTCTAGAAGATGGGCACATACGTAGACGTCTGGCACAAACTGTGAGCACCGTACTTCTCCTTCAGGGTCTGTTCAGCTGAACCTGTGTGAAAGTCTTATTTCACTTTGAAGGTAAGGCTAGGTGTGTGTGGACAAAAGTAGCCAGAGAGAAGGAAAGGGAGGCAGAGCTAGAGAACCGTGGTAGTATCAAGTCTCTAGTCAGTGAGTCTAGCCGTACTCTTGCCTTTTCCGATTGCAGGAGCCACTGAATTTGTATTTTGCCTAAGCTAATAATTCAAGATGAATTTCTACATCCTCCAACCAAATTCAAATAAGAATTGTGATCATAAATGTAAATGAGTTTAATCTCTTAGTAAAAAGTCAAAACTCAGATTGGAATGGAAAAATAAAATCAGGTTATTTAAGAAAAAGATACCTAAAATAAACGACTAGAGTAGAATAATTTGCAGATACAAACCAGATATATAAGACATATCATCTAAAGCTAAAATCATTAAACAGAAATAATGTCTCTTTGTCTTGATAAATTGCAGAATCTACAGAAAAGGCACAGCAGGGCAATGGAGCTGCTCAATAAAGTCTTCAAGGGAGGTTTGCATTTCTGTCTCATTCTCATCATGTGGCTTTCATTCTGGTCACAACATGGATGCTTCAGCTTCAGACATCATGTCTGTATCCCAGGCAGGAATAAGAAGGGAGAAAAAAAATATATGGCATTTAATTTTAAACAGCAAAACTTTCTAGGAATCACTGACCAACTCTGGTTTTCACCTTAATAGGTAAGAAGTATATAACGTATCCATCCCCAGTTGCAAGGGAGGTTAAGAATTTATAAGCAGGGCAATTGCAAATCATGATCTGTCACAAGAAAAAGAAGGAAAGGGAAATTGCATAGGCAATGTACAGCGGCTGGCACACCTGTCAAAGATAATGCAAACTGGCCACTCTCATACCTCCGTAGTAGTGCAGTTACTACAAATTATTAGGTAAAATCCTGTAGGAAAGTAGTCTGACAGTGTGTATCCTACAAAACCTTTACATACTTTGATCCAGTTAGTTGTGATATACATCTTCTACACTCTTCTGACTTTCATGAGAAAGATTTTTCCTAAGCATCCTGTCTTTTTGCACAGCTCCTCAAACTTCCCCGAGGAAGACAGAGTGATTTCTCTGCTTAGTGAGTTTGGGATAAGAAATGGACATAAACAGTTCAGTTATCCTTTTTGTCCTCACGAGAGCCTTCTCTTTATAGGAAACACGCATTTGGGTCAGCTTCATTACGCCACAGATGTTTTACAGTGTTAGGTCCACTGTGTGAAGGCCTCGGTTATCCAGATGTGTTTCTGACAGGTGGGTGGGAGTGGCTAGTTCTGTGTTTCAGGCTGCTGCTTCCTCCAACCCAGCCTTTTTCAATAAGAGGGTTTGTTAATAGCTTTCACTGTAATTGTGGATTTATAAGTATCTCTCTAACAGTATAAAAGTATGTTTTGGAGCTATGGTGTTAGATTATAAAGGTTCATAACTCTAAATATCTTTATAGGCACTTGTTTTTTATATTCAAGTTTTTTCCTTCCAGTGACTAAAGGGCATATTATAATCCCTTTAACGCTTTTTAATTCACATTAAATTTCTATTTTATTAACCAAGAACTGGAGTGAATCAGCATTCTCTGAAGAAAACATGAACTTTGATACTCTTTCCTTATCCCTTCTACGGCCCCCTCCTCACTACTTAACACCTTGAAATCATCTGGAAGTCTACTTCTAAAAATTAATTTCTTACACTATGTGTTAATGATTAATTAGTCATAAGGATAACTCTGATAGATTTCTTTACTGAGTTAATTAAATAAGCTAAGACATAAGAAGTGTCTAGCGTGACACTACTCATTCAGTAGTGTTTGTAATGATGCTGAGGACTATCAATGTCATTACCATTCAGCACAGAGCCCTTCTGTCTCCACAGCTCTCTTTTGGTGATCTTATCCTCAGCTGTCACTGTCGCTACTACCTGGATGGTTCCCAAACCTGTATCACCTAACTGGATACTGCTCCTGGGCTCCCCTGTTTTATTTTCAATTTCTATTAAAGATCACCACCTAAATATTGCACCAGAGCATCAGACCTAACATATCTGAATTAAACTAAACCCTAATTCCTCAATTTCTCTTAATGGAACAAGCATGCTCCCTGTTCCCTAATCTGGAAAGCTTTTCCTCTTATCTCTCCTGATTTCCTGGACGAGATAGTTGAGCCCAGTGCCTGTATCATGTAGTTGCACATTCAAAGTTAGTCTTCTTCCTTCTCCTCTTTCAATACATTGCTAAGCCCTGTAAAAACCTTTTAAAATGCAGTTTCTATTTACCTTCCTCTTTATGACTCTCTCCTCCTAATGATATATAGTCCTAGTTTTCCTCCTTAGTTTCTGAGGTCTCCTCCCTTCTTCTATTTGTACAGGTGAGACCTCCTCAAACATCATGCCAATCATGCATTTATTATGTACTACCTAACAGGCTCCTTGCTTTGGATGTAAGTCTAAATCCCTCAGCCCGCCACTCCAGGCTTTCTAGTGACAGGGGTCTAACTTACATCACTGCCTGACCGCCCCCGCCCCCCCACCCCCCCATGGACAATATGAATCAGTCAGCCTGGCACACTCATTCCTCCCTGAAAGCCCGGCCACTTTCTGAACTCTGGTTTTATCCTTCTGCCTAGGAAACTTTCTTGAACCATCTCTGCCTATCAAAATCCTGCTTATCTTTCCTGTCAAAGGCCTTGTCAGAAAGCCTTGATTCACACACCAGTTAGGATTTGTCCTTTCTTTGAGCCACTATAACATTTTGTATGCCTTTAGTAGCAAAGAAAGTGTTTTTACTTTAAGTTAAAGATTTTCAGGGTTTATTATCTTGACCTTTCGCCAGACTGTAAGATGGTTAAAGGGCTTTGCCCTACTCATCTTTTACTATTCTGTCAAACCTTATTAGTATAGCATATTTCATAGTTTGTCCTCAATTATAATTATTACAGATTGTATCATTTAAGACAAAGAAAAATTATTCTGAAAGCATAACCAAGATTTCTTAGACTATGTAAAATAAGGACTTGTGCAAGTTCAAAAGGCCATTTTCTGTATATGAATCTTTGTTTAGAGAATGGACTAGTTAAATAAGTCTCCAAATAACACAGAAAAGGCACACACCATTTTTATGGTGGTAGACCTGAAGAAAACATGTACTTTGCAAGAAAACCAGACCACAGAAACATCTGTGGGATATGAATGGGGTCTTTCTGAATATTTGATGAAGTGCCAGAGGTTTCTCTTTGCATACAGCTTATTTAAAAACATTTGGCCTTCCATGTTGCTTTTGTTAATACAGAGAGGTAATAATAACAGCTTTCAACCACTACACTGTACAGCCTGAGTGGATGTAAGAAAATAATGGAATATAAGCCTAGGAATGCAGATCAACTCCCAGTTCTGGAGTATCTTGAATGCTGCTGGTATTGGGATTTCATTTAGTAAGTAGTCCATTGAAATTTTGTTGTTGTTGTTGCTTCTTGTTTGTTTTTGATGCTGTGAGCACCATTGTAGAGATGTGCTTCAAGAAAATTGACTACACTGCTGCTTGAACCAGAGCCTGGGCTCTGGCTTTCCTCCCTGAACAACATGAGCTTCAGCAATGGATCTAGCTTCTCCACAAACTGCAACCTGGTCTCTGTTGCAGTCATCCAGCCACTGGGCCTGGCCAGCTAACAGCTTGAGCTCTCAGATCTCGGTGTCCCATTCCAGCAGCGCATGGGGTGGCTGTGGATCTGGGGGCCTGGCTGTGGGAATGGCAGGAGTTTTAGCAGGCATAGGAAGCATCCAGAGCAAGAAGGAGGCAATGCAATGCCTGAATGACCTCCTGGCCTCCTACCTAGAGGCTGATAATCAGAGACTGGAGTGCAAAATAAGGGAACACCTGGAGAAGAAGGAACCCCAGGTCAGAGACTGGGGGCATTATTTCAAAACCATTGAGGACCTGAAGGCTAAGATCTTTGCAAATTCTGTGGGCAATGCCCTCATTGTTCTGCAGATTAACAGTGCTTGTCTTGCTGCTGATGACTTCAGAGTCAAGTAAGAGATGGAGCTGGCCATGAGCCAGTGTGTGGAGAATGACATCCATGGACTTTCTAAGGTCATTGATGATACCAGTATCACTTAGCTGCTGCTAGAGACAGAGATGAAGGCTCTCAAGGAGGAGCTGCTCTTCGTGAAGAAGAACCACGAGGAAGAGGCAAATGATCTACAAAATCAGATTGCCAACTCTATGTTGACCGTGAAGTTGGATGCCCCCAGATCTCAGCACCTCAGCGAGATCATGGTGAACATCTGGGCCCAGTAAGACGAGCTGGCTTGGAAGAACTGAGAGGAGCTATATAAGTACTGGTCCCAGTGGATGGAGGAGAGCACCACAGTGGTCACCTTGCAGACTGCTGAGATGAGAGCTGCTGAGATGACACTTCAAGAGCTGAGATGTTCAGTCCAGTCCTTGGAGATAGACTTGCACTCAATGAGGAATCTGAAGGCCAGTTTGGAGAACAGCCTGACAAAGGTGGAGCCATGCTATGCCATGCAGATGGAACAACTCTACGGATCCTGCTGAACCTGGAGTCAGGCTGGCCCAGACCCGGGAAGAGGAGCAGTGCCAGGCCCAGGAGTATGAGGGCCTGCTGAACATGAAGGTCAGGCTGGAGGATGAGATTGCCACCTACCACCACCTGCTAGAACAAGGGGAGGACTTCAGTCTTGGGGATGCCCTGGACAAGAGTCACTCCATACATTGATCTAAAAGACCTGCAGGACTGTGGATGGCGCTGTGGTGTCTGAGGTCAACGAAACCAAAGTTCTGAGTCATTAAAGGCAGCAGAAATGGGGTGCCTTGGAGGGAGCAGGAGGCCAATAAAAAGTTTAGAGATCATTGAACATTAAAAAAAAAAGAAAATTAACTACAGAGAGGAGTAGGTTGCACTGGAAGGAGAACTTAGAGGTAAGGACTTAGCTGGTCTGCTTATAATAAAGTAGAAAGAGGGCAAATGAACTAAAGTGACAGAAGTAATGGAGAGAAGGGAAATGAGGCTGCTGCAAGAACTACTACAGAGGACTTAGCAACTGACCTGTAAGTGATTCTATTGGTCAAGGTGAGGAAAAACCAAAAATGGATGCTAAAGTTTTGGCTCAAAGAGAGGAGAGAAACAATAATACTGTGGAGGGAGGGAGGGAGGGAGGGAGGGAGAGAGAGAGAGAGAGAGAGAGAGAGAGAGACTGACTGACTAGGAGTTAAAAGGCTATTCCCTTTACTCCCGTGAAAATGAGTTTTGTTCTTACCTCTCTCATTGTTCCTTCTCAGTTGTATATGTTGCTTTCTCTTCCTTTGTTTGCCCCTTTAAAAATTAGCATTTCCAAGGGGGAGTGGAATCAGAGGAGAGAGGTGGGGATGGCTAGGGTGGGGGGAGATGGAGGGAAAGGCAGACAACTGTACTTGAACAACAATAAAATTTAAAAAATGAAAAAAAAAAGAAGAAAAAAATGAGCATTTCAGATAAGTCACTAGTATCTGGGAAATGCAAATCAGCTAGATACTTCTTTTAGCATAAAGAAATGGAACCAAATTTAAAAGGGTTAATCATCTCCAGTGTTATTATCAATATTGAAAACAACAAAAACAACAACAAAAGACATGGTTACATGCTCCTGGGTGGGAGTATAAACTGGGACTTAGTTTTATGAACAGAGGTACATATATTGGATAGTTTGGGACTTTACAGTTTAAATCAACTTGATTGATATATAATTTATATATAGTAAAATATGCCCTTTTAAGTGGGTGTATTTTAATATGTAAATTATTTAAAAACTTACTGCTAAGTAAGATTTTTTAAATCCTCACCTGAGGATATATTTATTGATTTTAGAGAGAGAGGAAGGGAGAGAGAGAAACATGGATGTGAGAGAAAAACATTGATTGGTTGCCTCCCATACACGCCCGAACCGGGACTGAATCCACTACCTCGGTGTGTGCACTGACCGGAAATCACACCAGCAACCTTTTGGTGCACAGGACGATGCTCCAATCAACTGAGCAACCTGGTCAGGGCAGTAGGTTTTAACAAGAGTATAACTACTAAAGAAAATTTCCATCACCCAAGAAAATTCACTCATGTTCCTTTGCTGTCATTCTCTCTCTGTGCCTCAGTAGCAGCAAATGTTATATCCTATTATAATACACTGGTAATCTGGTAAGTAGAATGTATTTCTAAGTTCTGTGAACAGCCCTAGAAAATGAATCAAAGCCAAGAAGGAGATTGCAGGAACCTCTGATCTATAGCCAGTTGGTCTGTAGTAAGAGGTGGGGATGTTCAGGGAGATAGTGTCAGAACTGAGCTGAATTTTCAGATACCCTGCAGATGCCAGAGAATTGCTTGGTTTGTGTGGAACTGTGCCCCTCACCCCCAAACACACATGCACTTTCAAACTGGGTCCAGGAACCCAAAAGAGTCTTTAAGTCTAGTGTGTACGACATCCAACTTTGTCGTGTTTCTTTTAACAATGTCTTGACTATGCAGGTCCTTTGCATTTCCAGATAAATTTAAAAATCAAATTATTAATGTCTTTTTGAAAAACTTGCTAAAATTTTGATTGAACTTGCATTGAATTTAAACATCAATTTGAGGAGGATGTACATCTTAAGAGTAGGTCATTCAATTTGTGAATATGATGTAACTCTCCATTTAATCAGGTCTTCTTTCTGTTCTCTCAGCAATATTTTATAGTTTTCAGTGTACAAATCTTATGCATATTTTATAAAATCCATCCCTGAGTATTTCATATTTTCTAAATGCTATTATAAATGGTGTTTAAAAAATTTAAATTTACCACTGCTCATGCAGTGAAATACAATTGAACTTTTTTATAGTGACCTTATATCTGGGACCTTGATATACACACTTAATTTTTCCAGAAGTTTTTTGTAGGTTTTTGATGATTTTCCTTGTACAAATCATATGATCTGTGAATAAGAACAGTTTTTCTTCTTCCTTTCTTTCTTTCTGATTGTATGATTTTTATTATTTTTCTTGCTTTGATTGTACTGATTAGGACTTCCAGTACAATGTGGGCATAATGTATTGAACATGGCACTCAGCAGTTACTGCCACTTCCTTCTAGTGTGACTTTCTGTATTGAAGTAGATGGAAAAGCTAAATACTAAATTTCCCAGGCTTCCTTGCCTACATTTGATTAAATTCCACCAACTAGATGCACCTCCACGCATTTGAGAAGATAGAGCTGAAGTGGATGGAGGCTTTCTTACTGCAGAGTCTGTTTATTGATGACAAACACAGTCGTGGAACTGTGGATGGATTTCAAGAGGCAGTTACAGTGACAGCAGCATCTGCTTTCTGACCTCTGGATTGCAGCTACCATGTTTTTTGTGCAAGAGAAACATCCATCCGTTGCCTCTTGTGCACCTCCTACTAAGGACTGAACTCAGAACTCAGGCATGTGCCCTGGTCAGGAATTGAACTGGGGACCTTTTGCTTCGTGGGACAGTGCCCAACCCACTGAGCCACACCAGTAAGGGCTGTTAGTGTGTTTTTAATGTGAACAGTTCTAGTGGCAGACTCCTGATTCCCTACCTTCCTGTTAATGGCAGAGGAGGTAACTTCCCTGGCAGGTCAGTTTTTCATGGCATTTGGGAATCATTCCTGGACCTCAGCTTATAACCCAATCTTCCAGCCCTTCCAGGAATTTTGTAATGATCTAATTACATGTATTAAATTTCTTTCTGCTTAAAATACTTCAAGTAGTATTTGTTTCCAGCAGTGAACACTGAAGGATACAATCAAGACATACATTTGACAGAAGGCTTAATTGGCAAAAATAGAGAAGCAGTTCAGGGACAAGAAATTAATTCCTTGGGGAGATAGGTGGGCCAGACAAAGTCTCCATCACAAGAAAACAGCTCATGACGCTCGTTGTTGGGGGACAAGAACACCGACATCACAACAAGCAGTGCTGCAACACAGCCTGTGTGTTGACTGGTAAACCTCTATCCTAGGGCTCTTGTGGCACCCCTTATCCCCTAGTCTGGGAACAAATCTGATCCCAAAATGCAGGGTGAGACTATACCTTTAGCTCAAGGTGCAGCTATCTCAACATGACAGAGAGGTACAAAGACAGGGGAATAAGGAAGGCAGTTTGAAATCTAAAAGAATAATTTCAAGGCAAATAAAAGGCAGGTCTACTTCATAAAGTATTTAATAACTATATAGTGAAATATAGATATATAGCTTTAAATGTGTTTTCTTCCTATACTATTAAGAACTACAAGTTGTCAGTCAAGTCATTGAGCCCACTAGTCATCCAATTTAGAAATACCTGCCCCCCAATGTTACTGACTAATGGTTACCTAACTCTTACTTGAACGCTTAGAGTGACAGGGAGTTCATTATTTCACAGACTTGGCTATTTCATTTCTCTGATCATCAGGACATTAACTCTTTCACATCAACAACATAATTCTGTTTATGTACAACAACAGTGATAAGGCTTAACTTATGATTGCTGATTAAATCATGAGCTCATGATTGTATTGTAGTACCACATTATTTCTATCATTTACTAAGAATACTCATTACTCATAAAGTATCAAAAATCAGTCCATTATTGTGATACTTTTAATAGCTAGAGTTCTCCTTTGCTTTTATATTTGTCTTGCTTTCAGGCCACATTCCAGTTCTTCAAATGCCATAGGTATGGTTTCTCTGCCCTCGAAGTTCAATTTCAATTACTTTCCCATCAGACCATTTTGAGGTAGGAATATTTGTCCATATTTAGCCTTGCTGTTCATTTTCTTATTGCTTTTTCTGTTTCATAGTTGTAAAGTACAAGAAATGATTATAGAATGAATGGGGATGTGAGGTTGTGGTGATCATTCACACTGCTTGGAATTAATAATTCTAAGTGACTTCTCAAGCAAGTGCTGTGTCATAGTCTTTCTTTATGTTCCATATATATAATTTTTTTAATTTTTGATTTTAGAGAGAGGGAATGGGAGGGAGAAAGAGAGGAAGAGAAACATCAATTGGCTGCCCTCTGTAAATAGCCCTGACCAGGAATCGAACCACAACCCAAGCATGTGCCTTGACCAGGAGTTAAATCAGCAACCTTATGGTTTGTGAGATGATGTCCAACCAACTGAGCTACAATGGCAAGGACCTTCTTTTATATTTTTAAAAAATTGTGTTGTTTTTACACAATTGTAAAACAAATATAATAGGTTTTATGTTTTGCAATTTATATTGCTAATTTTATGAAGTTTTTGAAATTCTATAATATTTCTAATATTTATGAACTTTTTCTCCCTCTCTGACACTGAGTCAAAATGATATGAGATTAGAGGGAGATAGGCATGTTTCAACTCTTCCTACCCCCACCCACTTCCTCTCTCTACCATTGAGAGATCTCCCAACTCTCCCTGACTGGTGTAGCTCAGTGGATTGAGTGCGGGCCTGTGAACCAAAGGGCGGGCGGTTTGATTTCCAGTCAGGGCACGTGCCTGGGTTGTGGGCCAGGTCCCCAGTAGGGTGTAAGTGAGAGGCAACCACACACTGATGTTTCTCTCCCTCTCCTCCTCCTTCCCTTCCCCTCTCTCTAAAAATAAATAAATAAAATCTTAAAAAAAAAAGAAAGATCTACCAACTGGCATATTCCTCCTCCTGCTCCCATTCCCCCTCCCAACACCATCCATGAATTCTGTTGCTATCCTCTGAAGACACAGAGATTAAATTAAGTTTAACCTATTTTTTAAAAATAATCTTCTCATCACTTATATGAATATATCTCAAATTCAAAAAATATCCAAATCCCAATCACTTCTTTTTTCCTCCCTGCTACCACTCTGGCTCATGCAATATCTGCCCTTGCCTGAATCGTTGTTATAACCTCTTGACTTGTCTCCATGCTTCCATGCTTGCCACACCTCTGAACAGCCTATTCTTAGTGTAGCTCCCAGAATGATGCTTGAACACATGTAAGATGCTTTCACTCCTCTACCTGAGATCCTTCATGTGGCCTCCCAACACATTCGGGTACTTGGCAAGTTCTTTGTAGTCAACTAAACCCTACTGGGCACTCAATACATTTTTCCTGAGTGAATGAATAAATTTAAAGAACATGTAATTCTCCCAATTTTCAAATTAATACCCTGATTTCTTCAAAAGTACCTCTGAAGAAATGGCTTCCAGACTTCTATTCTGGTCATCCTTCTCTATGAAACTTAGTTTTATAATATCTTTCTTAAAATGTGGCACCAAGATGCAAATATAATGATCCAACTCTTGAATAACCAGTGAAGTTTACTCCATACATCTTCTATCAGTGCAGGCTGGGAATGCATTAGCTTTTACGGCAGCCGTGTCACAACACTGGATCACATTCTGCTTTTCGTGAACGAAAATTCCTACATCTCACCCCAGAACTGATGTCAATTCAAATCTACTCATCCTTGCACTTGTGCAGTTGGTGTTTTGAAACTATGTTAAGGACTGACCAAAAATTTTCTTCTTTCATAGAATTTGATTCTTTTTGTTCAAAGAAATTTGCATCAATGCCTGTAATTGCTCAGTTTTGCTGCTATGGCAACACTGTTAGTTACTATTTTTTCAAGCATTCCATTTCCCATCATCAGCTTGTCCTTTTTGTCTTCCAACTGGTGTGCAACACAAAAGTGGGTTTTTTTTTCCCTCTGAGATTATTTTGTTAGATCATTTAAATATTTCTCCTGATATGACTAATTGTAGAAAGACATATTAAATAGAATTCAGAAGACCTGGGTACTACCCCATTTACTAGCTCTGAGACGTTGAGGAAATAACTGAAAAATCTATGCCTCGATTTTATCACCTATATAAAATGAGAAAACTTGCATCTGCCATTTAGTAGCATTATTTTCAAGTTCAGTGAGATCATAAAAGTATTACGTCAAAGGAGTATTGACATAAAACCAGAAAAATGGCCAGAGACCCTAAGTCAAGTTACAATCAGACTAGCTTCTCTTATCCTGATGACACTTCTTTCCTTTAAACAATATAGCTCCACGGTACAGAGAACTGATCTGGAAGGTAGGACACTTGGGTTCTAAAGCCTAATTTTCTCACTAGTTGAGGCACCTTGGATAAATAATGTAACCTGATAAGCTTCATTTTTCTTAACCTAAAAAACAATAGGATTTGCCTAAGCTCCCTCTCACCTTTTTGAATTTTTAAAAATCTGTCATGCTGGCCTACACTCAAGAGCAGCACATCTTATTTGCACATTTGTCTTCATTAAGGTACATGTCCGGTGGCTTTTATGATCTCATACTGCATTTCAAATGGGAGCAGAAGTGCAGTGCCTGTAAGAGCCAAAGGCTTTAAACAAGGGCTGAAACACCAAATGGAAATCAATGTGATTTAGTTCAAATAATTAAAGAATGACTTAAGCTAAACTGGAAAAAAAAATTTCTAGTTACTGAAATGAGTTTTATAACTCATATCCCCACCCAAACCCATGGGTATTAAAAACTTTACTAAATAATGCATCTTTCTTTTAAAAAATAGTTAATCTTTTTATGTGAGGGTTAAAAGATGCAGGCATTAGCAATCAGTTATGTCTTCTTTCCATGGGAAAAAAATGCACCACTTGGACTTTTACGTTAAACTTATCAAAATGCTAACAAGAGAATCTAAGCTAATATGCACAATAGAAAAGAATGCCAGGTTGAGACATTAATTCAAAAGTTTTAAATGAAGATCATTTTCAATGAAAACATGATTAAATGTTTAAGATGATTAAAATAAAGTGAATATTACATTATGATAATCCCACTATCATAATGCAACTTAAAAATTTTTTTATTCTTAACTTACAGGCATATATTTAAATTCCTTAACTTTTCAGAAATAATCAGCTATAGGCCTTCGTGGGAAGAGTTCCTATCCTCAGGGAGAGTGTATGATTGAGGGGAATCTTCTGAAATTTGGCTTAGTAGCTTCCAATTTATCACTCTCTTGGTTTTACTCCATCTTACCACCAGCTTATTTTCAGTCTCCATCATTGTTCTTTAAGACTCATTTTTCATCTTTTCTCCTTTCTAGCCTGCTAATTTCCCTGGCTTTAAATTTTATCTATCGGCTGCTGATGCTCACACTTAGAACTTTAGCCCGGAGCTCCTCCTTTGATCTCCAGACTGGTGTATATGCTGCTTACCAGTCTCCTTTCCTTGGAAGTCCCAAATATAACATATCCAAATGAATCTCTTGACTCCCCCCAAAACTTACTGTATCCCCAGGCTGCTACATCTTAGTAAACAGCAACTCCTTTCTTCTGGGTAATCAGCCCCAAAACATTAGAGTCATTTTTGACTCCTTTATCTCATGTAATTTGGAAGCAAATCCTGCTTAGCTCTACCTTTAATATATATTCAGAATCCAAATGAGAATCCAAGTGAGCTCCTCACTCCCTCCTGCCAGTACTCTTCCAAATTATAACCTTTTTCACCTAACTTTTGCAATAGCCTCTTACTTGTCTCTCTTCTTTCCCACTTCTCCTCCTAAAGTCTGTTCTTAACACAATGGGTTTAAAAAGTAAACTAGACCATGTTGCTCTGCTCCTCAAAACCCCACAATGGCTTCCTATCTCAGTCAGAGTGAAATCCATGGCCTCACCGTGGCCTGAAAGACCCTCCAAGATCTGTACCCCTTCACCATGGATCAGACTTCATCCCTGCTCCCTACACCAGCTCTACCAGCCTCCTTTCTGTTCCAAGAATGATCCCACCTTGCACATTCCCAGACTTGATTTTTGCCCTTGCCATTCCCTTCTCCCTTAGTTATCCACCTGGTTTACTTCCTCACTTCCTCCAGATGCCTGTTCAAATGTCACTTTATCAGAAAGGTCTTCCTAACCACCCATACAAAACAGTATCATCTACCTGTCTTTACTCTCTATGCTATTTACCTTGATTTGTTTCTTCTTAGCTCCTATCACTAACTGACATATTATGTCTTACCTGTTTAATGTCTATTTTCTCTTCTAAGCTAAAATGTAAGGTCTATGATGTCTATTTTGTTCCTTGTAGTATCTGCATCACCTAGAACAATGTTTGGCCCAGAGTAAGCACTCAGTAAATATTTTATGAACAAATCAGGTAGTCTTAATCAGAGACTTGACAAAATATACATGAGCAACTAAAAAGTAAACATGCAATTCACTGATTGGATATAGTGAAAATGATTGGGCTAAAGTTACGTATGTCTACAACTCACAAAGAAAATGTTGAACAAAAATGTAAGTTCTAGAAAAATGAATATATAACATATATAAAATTTTAAAATAACTTAGACATCTTTTATATATTATGTTTATATATATAGTATATATGAAGTCTGTCCAGAAGATATTCAGCCATGTAATATGAAAAGTAGAGACATTTCTTGAAGAAGATACAGATACAAGAAACATAGGATAGTGACACCTCAGTCCCCTTGAAACTAGGCACCTTGGGACCTCACCCAGTTCTCCCAGTCGCCGTCAGCTACCCTGTGATATTTTCCTGAATCTCACTGACAGTCTGAAATCTCTTCTCTTTCAAAAGTGATTTTAGTTTTGGGAAAAGCCAGAAGTTGCAGGTTGCCAAATCTGGGCTGTAGGGGCCTGA
>VMDR010022517.1:0-16168 GCA_007922815.1 Macrotus californicus | reverse complement strand
AGCCCTGAGTAGTGGAGCAGCAGATGACAAGTTCATGACTTGAGCTTCTAACTCCAGTTCCCCATTACTATTTCTGACATATTTACCAGAATGGCTTTCTTATTTTAATAGATTGAATTATTAATGGTGAACATAATTCTAGAAGGTTCCTGGTTAGTTGTAAGGCAATAAATCTTTAGCAGGAGAATACAATCTTTTTTTCTTCTTGAAAGATCTTAGAAAATATGGAAAAGCAATATTGGATATTATTCAAGAGCAATAAATTTCCTGCCCCCAGATACGGGTTTCAGTCTACTGATCTGCCATGTGTAAACAATGTTTTTAATGTAAATTTGTTTTATCCTGACATCCATGTAGACAGCTACACTTGAAAATGAATGAATTAATTAGGTCTGCCATATGCAAAGACGCTACTCATGAGATGTAGGTCACAAAATTTGAGTTTTTTCCAATAGGAAATTGATTTCCATTGATTTGCTCACATGCTCTTACAAAATACCCCTTGAGACTAGAAGAATGCATTTAAAACTGGCAGGCTGGGGTTGGAGGTACGATCTATAATCATGGAATGATGTAAGGTTGGCCAGCCTCTACGAAATACATGCCTGTGTTTTTGGCCCTGTTAGTATTTGCTCTAACCAACTCATCTAAATAGCTAAAGTTAAAATGAAAGTGTAAATAATAATAAAATAATAATGACAAATAATGCTATTAATAATTTTACCTATTGTTTTTAAATTCTCAATAAAAAATTCTGTCATTCAAAAATAAAACCTCATTCAATATTCAAAGACAGACATATCATCTAATGAAGATATCTACCAAGTATGACACATTTTAGCATAACTCAAAGTCAAAACAATAATCTTGAAACAGTTATTGATTTGTGGAACTGACCTAGAGCTGACCTAGCATTACAGTGAAGGACCCGTATCAGGGAACACAAATCCTTACTCCACTTACCCTCCTAATCTTTCCATACCGGCTCGTGTTTGCTTTAGTCTCTCCCTGGCTCAATGTACCTGCTCGTCCACTTTCCCTTTCGCATAGTAACAACAAACACACAAACACACACACACACAAAACTTCTCTGCTAAATATTTTGTCCTGGACCATGAAGGAATGCATCTTAATAGGTAATATTAATATTTTATCCCTGTATTTTCTAATTTCCTTTTCTCTATTCAAGTAGGCTCTATGCTTCTTCATTGACTCAGGAGATAGATAAGGCTGACCAAAAATCAGGCAGAGCCTATAAGTCTCATTAGCGTTTTGTCTTACAAAGGCCTAAACCTTTGAAAGAGGCCACGGGAATAATAGGGAAAAGGAGGTTAAAGTAGAGCAGATATTGTCCTCTAGTTTGAAAGTGATTTCCCCTGGGATTTGGGGGAGAGGTATCTACAGCTGACATAGCAAGGGGAACTTAGCCACATGCCACAGAGTGATGAGACCTCAAAGAGAGATGGCTCTGGGAGTGATGAGAGAGGCAGAATCACAGCCCAAAGATATGACCCACGAATGAGAGGAAGGGCAGGGCCTCCAGATTTTGAGAGACCACACTGACTTGTCAATTAGAATTCAGTGGCATCCACACTTGATTGGAGTTTAGAACCCTTTCCTTGTTTTGGGTATATCATGTAAGTCCACCGGTATGTGGAGTGATTCTGGCCTAGGGAGGGGACCCTAATGATGAATTATAAGGAACCGATCCGCATGGCAAATGTAGCCCAGTCCTGCCTGAAAGCAGGCAGGTGCGTGTCAGCACACGGGAAGCCAAACCCACGGGTCTGTTCTCCTGTGGGGAATCAGGCCTGCATGGTACCTAGGCTGCTTTGAGGCAGCAAATGTTTACTGCAATCTGTGCTAAACCTCCCAAGGATGGAGTGTAACCAGTTCAACCATTTTTCCCCTTTGCATTTGCAAATGTCCTTCTCTTTGAAGTAATTAGCAACCACCTAAAGTGAACCTGTGCATAGTAAATGAGGACTATCCTCCATGTAATAAGCCTGTGGAGGCAGGGCTCAGGGGGTCTCTCTGGCCCTCTCCCTCACTTAGAGAGCAGCTGTGTCATCCCTTTTTCTCCCCAGGACTTCTGTAGTCCATGTGAATTTGTTCGTCACTCGTCACGGCCATAACACACGCAGCCAGAACACACGGACCCTGCTGGACAGAGTCCGCATCAATGAATGAGACAGAACTTTTACTGAATCCAACAGGATGAAGTTTCAGACTATACTTTTAAGCTTTTTCAGTATATATTCTGTTGTAAAACAGCAACCATAGACTCCTCCGGTAAATTAAGTATCACCTCCTGGTTAAAAGCAGAGCTGTCTAGATAAGAATACTGTGAAAACACTTCAAGCACGTTTTTTTTGGCTATTACTGAGTTCTGCTTGACATACTTTTTGCATGAAATAAAATGTGGCCCATCCTTGCCAGAGCAGATAATGGTACCTGGACACCAGCCAGTGTAGCTAGAATGTCGAGAGCGGAGAGCATGTCAGCATTCACTGCGAGACTTACCCAGCTGCCTCTGTCAATGCCTTCTTATCTGTCTCCCTCACTCCTTCCTGGGCTGTCAGCACTGAACCTGGCACTCAATGAGCTGCTCCACTGCCACTTAAAAAACTCAGCTAGAAAATCACTTGTCTCTTAGTTCCTGTGATCATTAGTTTGACATTATAATAAACTTTTAGCCCTATGGAAAACACTAGAATGGGGACTTATAGCTGTGTTTCCTATGTGCCTGGGTCTCGGAGGTCTAAATGCTAAGTTTGGAAGAAAACACATTCCAAATGCAAACCCACCTTTTAATCAGCCCCGCAAATTGCTTTCACTCCTTCTCGTCCCCACTTACTCTGTCTCCCTGGTGCACTAACTGAAATTCTTTCACACATGGATTCTTTCTTGTAAATTCTTTTCTGGTTCTCACTTGAGACAGCACTGCTCTGGGGACATACGGGAAACATTCAAAAGTGTTAACAGAGCCACATTTTCATGCCCGTCATGGAGTTTGGTGAATGGGTATTCTTGAGGGAAAAAGAAAGAGGAATTTAAACCAACCTTCCACATTCATTTTTCCACTATATTTTTTCAATTGAAAAATAATAAAATGCCTTAAAGTAGGTATACTACATTACTATTGTAATCACTCGTAACCATACGACCTGTACTAGTTTCAGTGGCAACTGACCCTCTTCATATACTTATATTTTATGTATGGATAGTGTGTCATAAAGCCCATAATACTACCTCTGCTCTTTGTAATACTATGTTTTTACATCGTAAAAGTTCTTCCAAAGTCATATTTATCAGAAGTAATTTTTTTTAAATAATTACATCTCTCTTAGTTTTGTTAACACAGCTAGTGTAGTGATACAGAATTTACTAACTCATGTTCCTAATTTGAGGCATACAGATTATTTCAAAGATTTTGCTTTACAAATGATGCTGCACCAAGAAGCACAGCATACTGAGAGCTCTGGCAGATACACAAGGCACAGACTAGACACTTGCATGTGATTTATAGGGCTCCCAGTCATCGTTCAGGGTGCACACTCTCAAGTCTGTTTTCCAAATGAGGGAACTTGAGGCTCATGGAGGTAAAACACTTCCCCAAGGGCACTCCGTGAACAAGGGGCAAAACCTGGATTTGCAATTCATGTCTATCTAACTCCCAATCTCATTTTTTCTCCCTCTTGTCATAGAATTCTTTCTTTAGTGGAATTTCCTCAAGATAAAATCCCCAGAGTGGAATTGCTGAATCAAAGAGTGTGACTATCTCTACAGTTCTTGTTAGTTACCCATCAATGAAAATAACAGTGAGAAGGAGACATGAAAAATTATGTGCAAACCTATTGTCTACCTTCCCTAAAGATCTCAGGCTCTCTCGGATCAGAGGAGAGCACCATCAGTCTCCATTTATTTATATTTGAGAAAAATAAATGCAGGGAAATTTAGTTCTTAGCCATTTGTCATGCAACCAGCTTTCTTGTGGTTTTATAAAAAATGTTAGAAAAAGTGCTGTTCAAAAATTTAGCACATTAAAGATAAAACATTATCATAGATTTAAAGACTTGTTTGCAACTCCAGTGGCATAGACGGAATTCTTAGTAAAGGGAGAAACACATATTTAATCTGTGAATAAATAAGGGGCCTCTGTGTAACAAAAATTAGAGGGGTCCCTTTAGCCAGAATAAAAATAAATGTCAAGGAGACAAAGGAAGGCTTTCATGGTTTGAGATACACCATTATTATTATGCCTTTTCAACAAGTATCAATGCTCTCTCTTCCCTTTCACTGGAAACAGTGGAACCTTTGCTGCACTGACAGTGAGCTTGAGTCAGTCAACAGAAACTGCTCTGGGTCACATGGCACCAAGAACTGTTGTTGCCATCGCAACTGCACTATGATAAATTAGCCTGTCTCCACTAAGGCTTTGGTTTGCCTCCATGCCCTGGAAGGTGCCGTTCCGATACTCTCCTTGACACTGTTGAGCTAATCTCTGATCAACCTGTTTAGTCGGCTTGCTAACATTTACATACTAACATTGGGGAAGAGTAAAAGGAAAAGTAATATTTTTTGCTTACTACATACACATGTCAGTGTTTTTGAATGATTATCATCATTAACGAGTATTTTTGCATTCTCATGAAGTTTGATTATTGTTTTACAAGCCATTCTATGCAAGGCTAATATGGATTTATTTCACCTCTTACATACTTACATATTAGTGTCACTTAATAATTGAGATAAACTACTAGATTTAGCAAAGCTAGAGGAAAAAAATGTTAGCTATAAAAGCACTAGAGCTTGTAATAGCTTAAATAATGATTTCTCAAAAATTAGCATGTTTTCATTGTTTGGGAGATTACTTTCTTAATAAATTCTGTGTAGATTTATAACGAACAGTTTATTTTCTCTCTAGAGGTACAGTGAGTTCGGTGGGGGGGATTCTTTTTTTAATTTACCCTATCTCTTGTACTTTAATGAAGTTCAAAGATACTTGCATGTGAAATGCAACAAAAGATGTGGTTTCAGACAAGGTGCCTGAAAACTGAATGAATAATCAATATTTAGTAACTGTGCAAATTGTAAGGTGTTTCACATAAACTTTCTCTTTTAATCTTCAACACTTCATACCCATTTAATAAGTGATAAAGAACAAGTATAGAAGATAAGAAAATTGCCAATGTCACAATGAAATTAAAACAGCCCACACTTAAAATCAAGTCTCTGACTACAAATATAGATTCTCAGTTCTACAGCACCACCAAAATAATTGTCTCTCTTTTCCCCAAGGAAGTCTGAAAGAACTTATTTACACCATATACACATTAGCTGAGAACATGGCACTCCCACTTTTTTCTGTGTGAAATAAGAAAAGAAAAAGAAAAAGAAAAATTGTATACAGCAGAATAAATTGTTAGCAAATTTCAAAATTTTAGACTAGAATGACACCTTGCATTAGCAGCAGGAAAATGAAGACTGATACTCAGTTTGTTGTAGGAAAATACCGTTTGCTTCTTTTTTCTCTTCTGCTGTGCTACTCAGAGTGTAGTCTGTGGATAAGTAATGCAACCTGACCCCCTGAGGGCATGTTAGAGCTGCAGAATCAGAAGTGCTGCCCAGTTTTACTGAACCAGAATGAGCATTTTAGCAGGACCCGGGTGATTCAGGAGCACAGTAGTATTTGAGAAGCACTATATTCACTGGAACTGCTAACAATCAGGAAAGAGAAGAAAGAAATTGGCCCTCCTCAACCCCAGTGGTCTCACGTGCTTGAATCAAGATGGTAGTGACTTGAGGGTTTAAAACTAGAAGGCCCATGGGTTAACAAATCTCTTACCCATTGACCTAACATGTCTTCCCTATAAGAGTTTGTATAGTGGGTGGATGCAAGGAAGCTCTACCTTGAGAAGTTCAGGTTGAAATATGGTTACCAGCAAGTGAGACAACAATATAATCCACCAGCAACATTTCAGGTGAATTGATTGCTCAATAGTGGAGACTGAACAAGTGAGTCTTGATATGACATTTTTAAGATCTAGGATGCCAAGAACTACACCTGGCACAGAATACACACACACACACACACACACACACACACACACAAACACACAAACACACATAACCCCTTTGAAATTAAACTTTGGGAAAAGGCCCAAAACATGCAATGATTCTGTATGGAAAGTCTTATAATAAAGGATGATCTGGAAAGTAGACCCCTAGAAGCAATTTATCAACAAGGGTGTTCAAAAGGGGAACAAGACCTATAGCTTGCTAGCTTTGTTGACTAATGAAGCCCAGGGTTAAACCGAAGCTTGTACAGTTTTTCTTCTCCAGGTGCCAAATGTTAGTCTGTGCTTTTCCGATATCTTAACTGAGCCTCCTCACTTCCCTCAAACAAATCCTTCTTGCCTTGAATCATTCCAAAAGGACTTCCTGACTTAGTGACTAATATAATAAAATGCATATGCTAGTCATTTCCTAAAAATGAATAATATTAATCTTGGGAGATAATGTCCTAATCCAAATGTATGCCAGTAATGAAAGAATGATCTATTTTCCTGTCCAACTGGTAAGAAAAGATACTTTGTGGAAGTTGAGACCATCGGTAACTCTTAAGGCACTGCGTTTAAGCTACCTGAGTCCAGCCAGCTGAAGCTATTACATTTCAACTTTTAGATATATTAATAAAGCTAAAAAATATCATTAGCTTGGCAATAGTTCCCATTAAAATAATTTGTATAGACATTGAAATTACACTAACAAAACTCAAAATGAAAGAATAATAATTATTGTACAATTCTGTCCTTTCAACAAGCCAAATTATTATCATTATTTTCTATTTTCTTTTGGCCATGTACAAGCAGAATCTAGTTTTTAAAATTACAGTTTCAGCAATGACATAAATATAATTGCCCCTGCCTTTTCCAGTGGTACTAGAGCCTACAGATACCTGCCACTAGAAGGCTCCATTCTGCCTGGTTCCGGAGCCAGCGCTGCTCTAGACAGGCTCCCAACTCAGCACAGACCGGCGGTATTACGTTGTTGGGCGTGGGATGCTGGGAATAGAAATTACTATTGTTCACTAAACTTTAGGTAATTTAAATTTTTATATATAATAAATAACTCTGAACTCTTCTCACGTAGCTGTTTTTCTTATTTTGAATTATTTCTCTAGGTTAATTTATCACTAGTGAGATTATATGGCTTGTAAATGTAAACAATGTTTTGTAGGTCTTCAAATATTAACCAATCCTAAATATTTAAATATTTTGTAGCTCTTGAAAATTCCTTTCAAAAAGGACGTGGAAGGTCGGCACTAAGAAGCAGCACAAAGTGTCCTCGGGGTTCTCACACATGGCCCCAAATCGGGAACCACTGGAGGAGGTGTGTTTTCACTGCAATCAAACTAGCCTAGATATTTTCATTCAATATTTTTTCTACTTCAGTAGTATAAATACTTTCTTATTCCCTTATACTTGTAGCTTGAACTGACATATATTTATTCATATTTCTCTAGAAGGTGCCCCTTTTTCTCCTGCTAGATGAACAGTAGGTTGAAAGGTAAAATATAATTGGAGCAACTATAAGTTACCCATTCTCTAGGATACTCTTTTCTTCCAGAGTCACTGCCAGCTTTTTACATGGGATAAAAAGAGAGAAAATGACTCTGCTCCAGGCCAGAAATACAGGGACATGGGGAAGGAGCTTGTTTGTCCTTGGCTCTAAAGACATCCTCCATGGAATTCTAAACTCTGGAAATTCAATGAATGGGCTGTTCACCACCAGCAGGAAGGGACAACAGGTGTTTTAAACGGTGCCTTACCAGGGGTAAGTGGTGATGGAAGGAGGCTTGACTTGGGGTGGTGAACACACAAGACAACATACAGATGACATATTGTAGAATTGTATACCTGAAACCTATACAATTTTATTGACCAATGTCACCCCAATAAATTCAGAAAAATATATCAAATATCAAATAAATAAATAAATAAATAAATAAATAAATAAATAATAGTACCTCACAGTCAGATGGTATCACCTGATACAATATTTCAATCTGAATAACAAGAACTTGCTGGGAGGAAAAAAAAACTCTTACACTCAAATACTTTTTCAGAAAGGGATGTTAGAAATGCTGGTGGTGGCATTTTTTTAAATAATGAATCAGAGCTAGAGGCCTGCCTGCTGAGCCTGACTGGTTATAAGTAGATATTTTATGTCACCAATTTTACTTCTTAAGGTGTTAATGATGAGTTGCCCAGACGGTGGGAAAGACCTTCGATTGTTCCCAGGGGAGAAAACTGACAAAAGCTACAGGAAAAAGTAGTTTACAATTTGCTTAGTATTTGAAGTTTTCAAAGCCCTTTCCAAGTGGTTATTAATTCATCAAAGATAGCCTTAGTAAGGTAGATATTTTTAATATTCTATTTTTAAAAAAGAGAAAAAAAGGGAAAGAAACATAGTGTTACAGAAGAAACGGATTTGAAATAGCCCCAAAAATCAGGCCCCATTTTGGCTGTGTTGGGAATGATATAAGTGTTGTTATAATTTCATCACAAATTTGTTTACAAAAAGCAATAAGTTGTCTAGATATATAGCAGTATAGCAATACACTATACCAGCATTTTTCAGGGCAGGGATGATATCTCTATCTTTTATATCTCTAGAGACTCTCACCAAGCAGGCTCACAGTAAGAGTTAAAGGCACTGACTCTTATCAACCATTAACACAACTCACAAATTTGTTTAGCAGACGCTTACTCAGTGGAAAGCTACAGAGATGACACTTTAGTAGAATAATGTACCCAGTAGGTGAACTGGATAGGCAAGAGAAAGATAGTAACAATGGTAATAAAACAGAGAGCGAGTGATCTCGTGCCGAGAACACAGAGGCTTGGTGGCCAAATTTGGATTCAAATTCTGACTGTATTACTAACTTATGTTTGAGATCTTAAATGTGTTGGTTACTTAAATTCTCTACTCTCAAGCTTCCTAATCTATAACCTGGTTGGTCTTAACTAGTGAATAAATTCCAGTTTTCTTCCCCTCAAAATTAGAGACCCATTTGATTAAGGTGCCTCAGTTTCCTCACCTAGAAAACAACAACAGTGGAATCGATGACTCTACTGTCTCTTCTCACTCCAAGGTTTTTAAAATTCTACAATCTATTTATATGACAGAGGTCAATTGCCTTAGTATTCCACAGGGATAGAGTCCTTGTGATTAAATTCCAAGGACCACCCACAAATTGATGGACAAGATTTTTATTTCTGTGAGGATAAGGGTGTTCAGAATCTCACAAATCCTTCCAGGTCTGTGACATCTGTTTTGCCTCAAAGAAAAATTAGGTGCTGAGACTCCCTTGCAATCATAGAGGCAAATCAGCTGGAGAAAGTGTTGGATCCATGTCCTCTGTGATTTTCACCAAACATTTCTGTGCTTGCTTGAAATGTCCCAAGTGATGTATTTCTTAGCACATCGACACATCATCACTAGCAGACATAGTAATATAACACAGCCAGCATCCAACTGGCCTCCATATGCCCCAGGGAGAGCCACACAAGAGGTCTGTCTTTCTCTCTCTTAAAAGATTTAGGATATTGCCAGACCAAGAATGAGAAATGCCAGGAATGCATGCTATCACTCCCCTCCCTGACCTTTGGAATATATTCCTGATGTTTTAGAGCTCTCTCTCACTGAACCAGTGGAAAGCCTTGGAATCCACCTTAACATATTTCTCTAAGTGGGGAGAACAAATTAGGGTTGGAAGTTAATAGAAAATCCTTGGCTCTCTTCATTCTACAGTCATTGTAACAATTGGGCTGGAGTTGCAAATTCAACCAGAGCAAAACAAGAATAAAGAAATAACCAAGAAATTTGCACTGTCGTTCATCTGCACAAAATTAATAGATTTTTGAACCTGTAAGAATAGATCTCAGGGTTCCGAGGCCTCAGCATCCCATGGAGGTGGTCTACTTGGCACAGAGAGCTTGGGCAAGTGCATAGGGAGATTCTGGAATTGTTACTGATTACTTGTTACCAATCAGGCAGTTAGCCAGAACTTGCCTTTATTATCAGAAGGAGCCAAGGGGGCTCAAAACTCCATGAGACTAAAAAATGTTGCTTTTCCAAAGTCCTTATAGAATCCCCATCTCAAGAAGATGTGAAGCAGCAGGAGCAGGGCTTTCGTGGGGCCTGGAAAGCCAGAGCAGTGTGGCCTTCCATAGGGAGCACTGCAGTGTCTACAGCTCCGTGTACCTGTTAGTCAGCTCATCCTTCACCTGCCTGTGCGAAGCTCCCCCTTGTTCTGCATCTGTTGGCATTTTTCTTATCACCATCACTTTGCTGACTGTCAAGCAGAGTCACAAATGCAAACATGCTTTATAAGGTCAGATCTGGTCCAAGACATTCCCTCCCAGAGGGAGAAGTGACCCAGAAGAAGACATGAAAAGATGTGCCATCCAAATTTTTCTCCAGCTGCCACATTGTGGATTAAAACATTCAGTAGGCTTACATGTCACATATTTGTATTTGCCTGTTTGAAATCTCAATGAAAAAAGTAAATGCTATGCGCTCACATATGTACAAAACTGTATAGTCCATTTATGAGCAAAGAGGATGAAAATATGTAAGCAAGATCCCCAAAATGCAAAGGTTATAAAGAAAGAAGCAGGTGAAAAAACATTCTAATCACTGGGCAATAGGGATGGCCTCTTATTCTTTTTGTGTTTCCAGGGCTAGCATATGTCTTAAATGTAATATCCCAAGAAGAGTTATTTGTTGGACTAAAAAAGAGTACAGGAAAAAGAGAGATAAGAAAAGGAAACAGAAGAAGAAATAAGAAAGGGGGATCTTTATATTGTATCTCTTTTATTAAAAAGAAGGTGATGCAATAATGAACTAGCATGTGATGCTTAAAAAAAACCCCACAAGAATTTGTATGTAGACTCAAAATCTTCCATTCATTTGACTTTTCAAAAAATAAAATAAAATTGGCAGCCTAAAATCATGCAAGTTGAACACATTACAAAGTTCTTAAAGTTCCAATTGTCCTGTCATATACAAGACCTTCAAAATTTCTTGGCAAAGTATATCTCTACTTCAAAAGTAAACTTTGTAGCTACTTAAAAATGGGGGAAAAAAAGAGCCTTCTATGTATGTTCTGGGGGGAAAAAGACTACAAAGACTACAAGTATTTTAAAACCAACTTCTAGAGGGCACATCAGGATTTGAAAGGAAATAATAAAAGATCCCCTTACAGCTCCCTGAAATATATGACAGTATTTCAGGGAATTTGGCTGAGACTGACACCAAGGCTCATTTGAGACTTTAAAATAGAAGACAAACTGTCCGAGCTCTCAGCAGCCACTTAATTGTTTCGGAAGGCATATACCCTCAGGTGCAGTTCCTACCTTCTCTTCTTCATCCTGTACCTGCAATACAACTGCCTTGATGCTGCAGGCCTGACTCACCAATGGATAATTCTCACTTTTTAATCACCTCTTCCCAATCTGCAGCTTCCATCTGTCCCTCCTAGTAAGGAAATACGAAAATATGGTACTAGAAAGCTTTACTTGTTAAAGAATTTAAAGAAGTATGTTTATATTTTATATAAATATTTTATCTATTTGTATGGTCAAAACACAAAGATAAAATCATCGTTATCATGCCGGAGTTTTGTTTTGTTTTTTTTCATAAGCACATATATGTCCTAAGATAAAAGTTTCATCATCTCTTGAGGCCGTGATGAACCTTGACCAATCCATTTCGCCCTCCAGTCGGTCAGTAGCCAAGTCTGGTCTGGTCTGTTCTCTCTCCAAACCACTGCCTTCTCTTCATTCAAATCTCTTCTCCTTAGATCTAATTACTGGTTCCTCTCTGGTTTGTTGTAGATCTGATATGATAAGGCCATAGCCCTGCTAAAAGCCTGTCAGTAGTGTCCCTTTGTCCCCAGGATAAACTCTTTATTAGAACATGCAATGTCCTTTCTGACCTGGCCACTTCTTACCTTACAAGTCTCTTCTCTGTGTTAAGATTTGTGCTAAACTTTTCTAGACATTTACAAGAGACATAGTGTCAACTTCACTACATAGAATACCCTGACTCATAAAAGCTAATTTAGGTACACACTCGAGTTTGTATAGCATTTTTATTACAGCACTATGTGGTACTTTACTTGTGTGTATCTGTCTTACCCTGTGAGAGATCTACAACACAAGTACTGAATCTCACTTCTGTTTTGTTTCCAATACCTGCTCACAGTAGTCACAAAATATATATTTGTTAAATGAATGCTCCTGATATCATCTTTAGGCTTGATGATGTGGGCTCACAAAATAGTTAGAGACTAATACAACTACAATCGTGCTCTCAGGTGGCCCAGAAACAAGTCCAAATTCACTATTCCATGTCTACTCTAGGCTTACCTCAACGGGGAGAAAAAGAGTAAGGCTAGCTAGCCTTTTGAAATATCCAATGATCAAATATTAAAAGATAGTGGCTAGAGGCTTGCCAGCTTGAAAATGGGGTTGAATAGCCACTGGTTACTCAAATGCCATTGTAAGAATAAATACAATCCTGAAGCATTCCATCTGGTGAAAAGCAAGTCTACAGAAGACTAATAGTAGGAAAGATTGCTATATAAAATCAAGTTAGCCTGTAAGTTTGGGGATATCACATTTTTCTTTATCCTCACACAAACTCTTAAAATCGCATTCTTAGTTCCAAGAGCTACAGATTTCTAGGTCAATCCTAAAACGCACACCATGCAAGAAGAGAGGTGAAAACATGGGCCAGTCGTGTGCCCACCCATGTGGAAAGGCTAACACCACAGACAGAAGCGAGATCCCTAAGTGGACTGTTTCCTGAGTCCTATCCACAAGGTAAAGGTAAACTGTGGGATTTGGAAAAGTTAAAGAAAAAGTATCCACGCCTAAAGAAGTTGCGGGATGTGGCAGAAGAAGGGAAACCAGAGGGTTTCTTGAAAAAGTATGAACACTAATTAAGATAATCAAATAACATGTGGTCAAGGGCTATCTATGTAAGGAACCGAACTTTGGATGCCAAGCAGAATGCAAACCCGTCATCATAAAAAGCTATACCAGGAGATCTGACCATTAGATTTTATACCAGCTTGTCATTAAAATGACTTCACTATAAAAGTTTAGGTGAGTGAAATATATCTGAAGTGCCATGTACGCTGTGCAATGTTGTGAGACGAACGGCTGCGACTCTGACAGAGCTACTGTGACACGTCCTTTCGGTGCAGCTCAGATCTCTTGAAGGGCAGTGCGGTGATTCACAAAGTAAATCAATACAATTTCACAGCATTTCTTAAAAAAGAAGTTAAGCCCCTTGTGTAAAATCAGATCATTCTCCAATAGTTTCTAAAATGTAGTGATCAAATAAAAATATCTTGAGCACCATGAAGAGAGATACCACTATTTCATACTGCAGTTTTGCAAAATAGAATCTTTTCTCACTTTGTAGGGAATCCTAGAAATGAAGATCTCGTTTATCTAAATTGTATATACAGAATATGCAAATCTTGAATAAGCAAAATAAGGAGTATTCTTTAAGGGGCAGCTAACAAATGGAATAAACTCCAAATGAGTTTGCAAACCAATTTAAGTGTAATTTTACATTATTTAAATCTAGCATGCAATAGAGAGAAATGCCAAGTTGCTGAAACAAAACAAACAACCAAAAAAATCATACTAGCTTCCAAATATTGTTTCTATTTCTATTTTTTAGTTACTGGTTTCAAAAGCAAATCTCTATATTAATTGTGAATCTTCCTTTCCCCCTCCCCACACCATAGCGGGTCACACATAATACACACACATCGTAAAGAGAATATATGTGTGTAAATTCCTAATGCATTTCCTGACATGAATCCATGTTAAACATTGGAAAAGAGTTTTCCTAGAAGGTGAGGGAAAATAAGTTTATATGCTAAATTTTGATAAGCCAAATGACATTGACAGAACAGTTTTTAAATTAGATGGTCCAAAATGTCTAACAGAGTACTCCTAGGTGCTTTTCTTAATTCTACACTGTGTCCCTTGAAGAGTAGTCACAACAGATACGGATTTGGAGTGAAGACCTAACCTCAAAATGGGGCTATAGTAGCCTGTGCCCTCGTGACCTTGACATAGTCACTTCACAGTTACCTATTTTTCTCTGCTGCAATGTGGGGAATATAGCACAGGCTCCGCTCACAGGATAAAATGCTGAGCAAGTGACAATGAAGTCAGAATTGTTTTACTGATACACTGGGATTGCTTGCTGGTTACAGTCAGTGCTGCCCTGTCTCGATGTCAGTGCAATCTCCGAGTCTTTGTCCCTTGCTCATCTGCCTTCATCATGAACTCTGAGGACCTCAAGATGGTTTGGAATTTGGACAGACAATTCAAAGTTAATCTCGCCTCTTAAAAATGAGAAGTGAAATTCTGTTTACTCCTTCATCCACAGTTATGAAAACCTATACAGGACAGGGAAGGAGACAGAGTTATTCAAATCTACAGTTAGTAATAAAAGGAAAGTAATAAAAAGGAATTCATGGAGAGAAATCTATGATTTTGCAGAACCTACTTTTGTCTATATTTGGCCAGCCTTAATGTGGAGGTAATTCTTTTCTTCTGGCTGGTGACCCGCTTTGCATATAAGCAGGACAAATGACTTTAGGGTATTTCACATCTACAATGTAACAGATGCATCCAAAGCTATGGTCTAATTTCAAGAAGGTCCAGATTATTCCAGTCATTCGAGGCTCTTAGTATTAAAAACTTAAAGTAATGCTAAAACAGTTTACAAAACTTGGGCACATTTAAAAAGTATAATTGACATATTATTGCTTTTAGCATTCAGTAAAATAAAACACAATATAACTAAGAGCTCTCCTATTTTTTGTCTTGAGCATTATCATTGAACTTCTTTTTAATGCTTCCAAAGAGCTTTGTCCTTTTATCCTGTGTTTTGGTGAGGAGAGAACATGAGAAATAGAAGACCTACCAGCTGCTCAAGAGCTTTTGACTAGAGAAGACTGAGAGGAAAGGGAAACCTGAACACATAATCTGTTTTAAACTTAGTTGATTGCAGATGCATTATTTTATTGGCTTACATGTTTCATAATTAACTTATGTAGCTTTGATATCTTTAAAAATGTTGATCTTGTTGATTTGATTCAAATCAAAGGGATGGAATAAAAACGTCAAATAAAAAAAGTCCGAGTATAAGCCTTTTTTTTTCCTGAGAAGGAGCATAGAGTAAAATTTTTGGTTTTGTAGCCCATTTAATCTCTGTTGCAATTACTCAAATCTATCATTATGCTCCAAAAGTATCCATAAGAACCTAGGAAAGAATGGGCATGATTGTGTCCCAATAAAACTTTATCTACGGAAATTTGAATTTTCTTATAATTTTCATATTGCAAAATATTCTTCTTTTGTTTTTTCTCAAGTATTTAAAAATGTGAAAATCATATTTAGCTCAAGGGCTGTGTAAATCAGGTGGTAGGTCACATTTGGCCTAACAGTCATAGCTGCTCACACCCTGGTTTAGTTGAGCTAGTCTTGTTTAACTAAGAGTTGTAAAGCAGTGGCCTAAGTTCACTTATATTCTCAATGGAAGAGTTTCATACAGGTGACTTCTTTTAGCCTTATTAAAAATGTTATTTAAACAAACAAACAAAAAAATTAGCCCTGGCTGGTGTGGTTCAGTGGACTGAGCACCAGACTGTGAAGCAAAGGGTCGCCTGTTCAATTCCCAGTCAGGGCACCTGCCTGGGTTGCAGGCCAGGTCCCCAGTAGGGGGCGTGTGAAGGGCAACCACACATTGATGTTTCCCTCCCTTTCTCTCTCTCTCTCTTCCCCTCTCTCTAAAAAAATAAATAAAATATATTTAAAAAACATTAAATCAATGTATTCTACTAATACAAGTCAATCTAAAATTATTTATTAGTTTGAAAAATTGTCAATGTGTTAATTTTATTTTGCAAAGCTCGTTAATATGTACTTTATTTTGAGACCATATCAAGTTGAGGAATATTTTGTTATCTGAAGCCATCCTTTAGGTTATTTAATCTTATGTACCCCAAAACCTCTAAAGCTTTTTGTCTCTGCTAAACTAATCAAAACCCATAGCTTGATGGAGA
>VMDR010022516.1:0-16166 GCA_007922815.1 Macrotus californicus | reverse complement strand
TTCATTGTGTTGTACTTTAATGTTTCCTTCTTTCTTCTGGACCACACTATTGATTTGAGTCCCGTTTTTCTTCCCATCCCTGTTGGTTCCCTGAAGATTTGCCTTCATTTCCCTTATGGTCGCCTTCATTTGTTTATCTAATTTGCGACCAAACTCAACCAAGTCTGTGAGCATCTTGATTACCAGTGTTTTGAACTGTCACACTTAACTTTTTTATGAAAGTATCCTTCTCTGTAATACAGATAATTTTCCTGCTAGGTTATATTTTAGAAAATCACATTATCTGGTTACATATGTATATTTATATTTTTTAAATCTACAAAAATTATTTTAAATCTATGTAATCTCTTTATCATTTATCATTCAATAAATATTTGAGTGCCTCCTCTGAGCAAGGCCAATTTTAAGAACCTAGGGGAATGCAAGATGAATCATAGATAAATCTTGCACTTCGTTTACAGCCTTAGCAATGAAATGAGATGTGCATATCTCTAGCCCCCACCCCTGCCCCAAGTAGACTTTAAAGAAAATTATAAATGTTTAATGAAACAATTATTTTCAATAAACTATTAACTCTGAATTTAAGCTTGGTACTGGGTCATGTGGCACTATAATGCCTGGACTGGTTTAAAATAATAATCAAGTAAAGGTAATTTATCTAAAGAGCATATCCTTCATTTAATACAACAAAAATAACACTACATTAATTTTATTTTCCTATTTTTTCCATGAGACTTAGACTACTCATTCATCATCACAGCTTCTCTGTGAAAGGAAAGAAGCAGGTGGTACTACATTTTTTTTTCTCTTAATCTTCTCCTGCTGAACCTAGAATGACTAAAAATGTCAATCTGCCCTGTAAATACTTTTCCTTGAATAGCCAAGTGACCCCTGCTTTATCAATAAGGGCTTTGTTCACTGACATTTAATATTCAATTACAGAAAAGTGTGTCACCTAGCCCTTAGCCACGTCAAAAAAAAAAGTTCTGAAATGAAGGAAAATAGAGCATTTGTAGGCATTAACAATGTTACATGGATGGAGGAAGTAATATTCTAGTAAAGATATTTTCTCATTATATTTACAGAAAGTTATATCCACTAGCCAGAATGCCTACAACATCTACAGAAGGCCTAATGCATCAACTTGTGCATTGGTGATGGTTATCAGCCCTCTATGTTTTCATTCTTTCTCCTCAGAATTCACAATGCGCATTTCAGGTTGCAGCAGACAACAGCCTTAGAAAATGGGAGCCGCTCCTTTCTGTTGTGAAGCCAGTGATTCCCTTGCATTGTCTGTGGAGCCAATAGACACCTGTGATGAGTCATTCCTGTTTAAGGAGAAGAAATAATCAAGAGATAGTACATTTATTGTTAACATATAAAGCACTTTGGAGGCCTTCTTTCTACAACTGAGTGTATTTAAATCAAGCATCATGATTTTAACTTTTTTTTTTCTTAAGAGTGACTTTCAAAGTATGTTTATAATCATTTTCAACGTCAGGTAAACTCTTTAGCTGCTAAGGAACCTGCTTGCTGAATTTGTTTCCCCACCGAGGAGTAAAATATTCCTTCCCGCACTATCATTCTGTAGGTAAACTAACACTTAACTAGGGCACCTTCAAAAGAGAGTATAACATACTAGGCTGGAGAATTCTGGTGTCAAGGAAGATGAACCAGGTATGAGCGCTTCTATCCACCCTCAGCAAAGAAGGTGGGCGGCAGAGCAGGCCATATGATTTATGGAGTCCAGCACAAGATGAAACCATAGGATCCCTTATTCTCCGATTATTAAGACTTTCAAGATAACAATAGCAGAGCATTAAGTCGGGCACAGGACCCTTCTGAGTGTGGGCTTGTGAGGCTGCACAGGTCTCATGTGCATTAAGCTGACTGTAAAGCCAGAATCAAACACCCCTTCTCCTCTAGGTCTAAGAGTCCTCATATCTCAGGACCTAGGGCAAGGTCTTTTGATTCTGTGAAACGAGAATGGGCCAACAGCTCCTAGAAGTCTGGAGTTTTACCCACCAGCAGGCAGTGTGGTCCTGGTGCCACACTAGGAGCTTAAGAGTGAACCCATCTAGTCTTCAGGGCATCCTCGCTCCTCTGGAATCCAGAGTTGTACTCTCTCCAGTCCATTTGCTGCTGAACCAGGTATTACATCTGAGCAGTTGTTGTTTATGTTGGACTACAATCTTTCCCCTCCTACATTGCTGTGTTTTTTACATGATTTTTGCCTCATCCCAATTGTGAGTTCTTTGACAAGAGTCCATGTCCCACATATACCAAGCACAGTATCTTTTCCATGTGAGTTGGAACCAAATTTTTTTTGTATTCTCATTGATACAACTAATTAGCAACAATGAGTCCCATGTATACACAGTACACTCAGATCTTAGGGTATTAAAGAATATGGTGTCACTCTCAACATGTTACCTTTGTCTCACTGTTTTATTTAATGTTATAATTGGAAGTGAATAATTTTAAATTTAAACTTACTTATGTAACACAGCATTCCGTAAAGTGTACTCCATGGGGTATTGATGAGTGTTAGGTAAATTTCTATGATCAAAAACTTTGGGAATACTCTGGGAAATAGTAATATAGCTAAGACTATGTAGATCCTTGTTGGCTTTCCCATTTCCACTGCTACTGCCCTACATAAGTCTGCCTAAGTTAGTGACGCCACACACCTTTAATTGTTCCCACTGTCATCATTTAATTTTAGTTCATCTGAGCTCACCCAGAGCCTACTATATAGCCACTGGTGCCAGTTATCTTGCCACTGTCACATTAGTGGTTCTCAGTGTGAAACAATTGTGCCCTCCAGGACATTTGGCAATGGCTGAAGACATTCTTGGTTGTCACACTTCATGTAGGACCAGGAGGTGCTATTGGAACCTGGTGGCAGGAGGCCAGGAATGCTGCTAAGTATCCTACAATGCCCAGGACAGGCCCCAGGACAAAGAATCATTGAGCCAAAATATCAATAGTGTGGATTAGGTCATACCACTGACTCCTTGGAAGCCTTTATTGGTTTTCGTTTCATACCAAAGGAAGTTCGTACCCTCAAGCATGGTATTCAGAGTGCTTCACATATGATACCAGCCTCCCTTCGCAGGTCATCTTCCACTATTTCATCCCATGAAAACCAGTAAAACTAGTAAAATAGGTAACTCAGTCCCCCTCAAACACAGCTGGTACTTCCTTACTTTGATGTTCTTCTTACTCTCCCCCAAATGAAAGTGATTTCTCTCTTCTCTGGACCCCTTAACACTCTTTAGGTCTTTCATTTTTGGCACATGATTGACACAAATGCTTACAACTCTTCTAGTAAACAGTAAATCCTCAAAAGAAAGAGCACACCATCAAAAACAACACTAAAAACTTTGTGTCCCCTAAAGGTTTTAATAAATGTGAATGAATACTTGAATTGAATTAAATTCTTTAGTTTTGAGGAGAGGTTTCTAGATCAGGCTTTATAATTAGTTTTAAATGCATCTATGTATTTAACAAGAATTGAGTTCCTGCTGTTAGTAATGATGGGATTTTAAGAGCTATCTTCTTTTAGAAAGAAAGTCTTTAGGCTTAATATAAAACTGGCCACAACTGATCTATAACAGGTATTATGCTATAACTGTTCCTTTGCTATTTCACAAAAGGATTCTGATTTTAAATAGTACCAGTTAAATGTGTTTATACTTTTTGGTTAACCACATGATTACTTGTGTTAGTTACGTGATTTCTGATGCAAATAAAGAAAGCTTACCTTTAAAAGACTAAGAAAACTTTCTCATAATTGGAAATTCAGAGGGAGAGGAGCATCGAGCCTACCACTCAGTAGCTCGGGCTTTGTTCTCCTGGGTACCATTGGCTCTGCCGTCCTCCATCCTTGGACTGATGGCTGACTAAACGCCTGTGAGCAATAGAACCCATAAAAAGAAAGAGAATCATGACCAGATGCTCTGGGGAGCAGTGAGGAAGAATTTTCCAGAAGCTCCTACTTAGGCACTTCCGTCTCATTGGCCTCATTTCTGAACCAATCATTGTCAAGGGAAATAGAATAACTAACAGAATAATCATGTAAAGGAGCCAGCTTTCCAGGTGGCATCTGTGTGGTAGTAGGAAGGATGGATACCTAAACAAAATCAGAGTCTTTTAGGGACAAGAAGAAGAAAAATGGGGGCTGGGTGAGCACCTTATATTACATAATATAAACTATTGATTCTACTATTGCTTAACAATCCAATGGTTATCTTTTTAAATTGTGAATTAACTTAAAATCAGACTTGCCTTCCAAAATTTAGACCCATTTTTTTATGTGCAAAACACAGTTATACAGTGAGTTAACTTAAATTTTCTCTGATAGCCCTTGGCTGGTGTGGCTCAGTGGATTGAGTGCCAACCTGTGAACCAAAGGGCTGCCGGTTCAGTTCCCGGTCAGGGTACATGCCTGAGTTGCAGGCCAGGTTCCCAGCAGGGAGTGCACAAGAGGCAACCACACATGATGTTTCTCTCCCTCACTTTCTCCCTCCTTTCCCCATCTCTAAAAATAAATAAATAAAATCTTTAAAAAAATAAAAAATAAATTGTCTTAGTTAAATAGGTTATATTAGGTATTTCTACCTCAGTTGTTTCCAAATATTACTCAGTAATAATTAATGTAAAAATAATTTTATACCCATAGTTCCTTAAATTTACCACACTATTACATAAAATCATTGCATAAAATTGGACATTCTAAAGCTACTACATCAAATTCACAATTTAAAGGACCCTATAATAGACAGTACAATATCTAGCTCATATAACTCTCACCTAGGTGAACCCATATGAAGGCCATTTAAGTAAAAATGCTTAAGCTAAAATATGGCCATAGATTTTTTTCATGTTTAAACCAAGGATATATAACAATTTTGCTTATGCAATCAGACCACCAATAAGTGTTCTATTTTCAGCCCTCACACGTCTGTGAAACTTGGATGGAACCCTTAGTAATGTTTATATCAGAGTCACTATTATATTTGCTTATATTAAAGAAAATATTTAAAAATGATTCATAACAGATGTATATACATGTCAAGACGAGTTAACTTATACACTTTAAATATGTGCATTTTAGTATACTTTAATTATAACTCAAAGTTGAAAGAAGTAGAAAAATCAATTAAGCAATAAATGCAGAAATTACTGTAAGGGCATAGTGCAGAATCTGATTACAAAGGTCTATTAGCTCCTTTAAAAAGGTTCCCACTAGGTCCTTTTAATCACCCACTGCTGTTTAACCCTGGAATATGCTGTAAGGTCAGTGTATTTTAGTATGGTTGTTATAGTCATCTTAATGGCATCACATTCAAAAGGGTCTCAAATTAACTCTATAAACTGTTGTCTTATTGGAGAATAAGTAGTAGTGGATGGTAGCAAAACCCTGTTTTGGTTTGAGGAACCTATGATTTGAAATCCCCAAGGTCATCATAAATCACCAATTCCTAACAAGCTGAGCACCAGTGAACAAATAACTTTTAAATGTTTCCAAAGTACAGTAGTGACAGATTCCAGCAGAAATGAAGATGAAGGATTTAGCTGAACAGGCAACTGGGCCTTCTAAGTCACTGCTTCCCAAACTTGAGTGTGTGTGTAAGAATCACCATGTTTTCTCGTTGAAATAGAAGTTCTAATGCTGTAAGTCAGGTCCGAAGCCCCATAATTGGCATTTCTAACGGGTTTGGGGGGATGCTGATGCCTTGCACCCTCCCATAGGCCCTTAAATAGCAATATTCTAAGTCACTTAAAGTTTACATGAATGAAATTTAACTCTATGGATTTCAATTTTTTGTCAGGTTTGATCATCTTTTGGAAATGGGCACATATCTAACAAGAATTTGTGACTCCTACTAAATTCTCTCATGTTTTACAAATTGAAAAATAGTCTCATTGAGCTTATAATATTTAAGAAGCAGGTCATCTCTAGGCAAGATCAAAACTTCAGTTGTCACTGATTCTTAACCTTGTGCAAGGACAGGAAAAACAGGACCCGCCTCAGGACACTGCTTAAAAACAGGTGCTACTCCTTTTCTTAATCAGAAAGTTTTCCATGTGTCTCTGAATTTAAACCGATTTTAGCTATAGCTGGTAAAATTGGAAAGTTGGGGACATGTTCCTCATACTTTTGATATATTTAAATGTTAATAAATTACCTCTTTATTCCTTTTACTAAGATTTGGATAATCTCACACTCTCAGACTTGCAAACTTTTAGTTATTTTGATTTCTTGTCTCTGTTTACTGTTCTAAATTTCTCTGCAGAGTTTAGCAGGAAGAAGCCAATCTAGTAAATAAGTACTCTCCTAATAGGCACACATTACTTGTTAAACATGAAACAATCATAGAATTTGAGCAAGCTTTCAATCCTTAGTGAGGAAATGATTTCAGCACACTTTACTTCTGTCTTTTCCCTCCCTCTTGCGTTACTTGTTAGACTCTATACAAATGTGTAAATCTGGATTGAACAGAACACTGCTGATGGTGCACATGATTTACTACAACCATGAAATTAAGTCCTGGGCCCCATGCCCAGTATCTAAACTAATCAAGGAGGGTATAATTAGAATTAAGCACTGAGCCTGAAAGAACTTGACTTTGTTCAGTCTCAAGTTTCTAGTTCCATTGTATTCATGTTTCATTGAAATCTGTATTTGGGAGCTACAGGAAGAGAGAGGATGAATATATTCTGATTATAAAGAAGATTGTGTCCCAGATGGAACTAGCCAAAAAAAGATAGTTTCGAAGAAGAGGAAATCTATGTGCAGCCCTTAGTGGATGCTTGGTAAACATTGCATAGGAGGATATTGTTCAGGTAAAACTGGGCTTGTTTTTCACGTTTGAGATATTGAGAAAATATTTACAATGCTGAACTAGAAATAATGACGTCACAGGGAATAATTTGGCATATTTAGAATCTTTATTTCAAATGAGCACCGCGGAGTACAACAGACTATGGCTCTTTGTGACTCTGTATATGATAAAAATAACATTTTTGGTTTTGTTTTCTAGGTAGTTGTACTGCTAACTCTCTGTGACTCTGATTTCTAAAAACAGGGTAGTTGGTTAAGTATTATTGCTTTCATTCTATCTTATTCTGGTATCATAAGGGAAAACTGGGTTAAGTGACAAACAGAGAACTTTCTGTTCCTTGGTGACAAGCACTGTGTCATGGACAGGTTTTCTTCAGACCACTCACTGGATAGAGCAGCGACCTCACTACTGGAGAGTTAGCGTGGAGACAGTGTAGTGGGATTTCGAAAACCAAATTCGTATCATGAAATATGGTGGCTAATGGACAGATATTGAGTAGGGACAGGTAAATATTCTATTTGCAATTCTGTTTAAATTTTCAAGTGGCATGGAATTTGGGGATGTAAAGACATTATTTCTAAAATTAGATATGAATATGTGTAACTATCAGGAAATAAAGCCTTGACTATTATAGAATATAGGCAAAATTTTAGCACTTAGATTTTAGATGTACAAGGTAAGACCAGCTAGACTATTTCAAATTCAAGTGTTTTACTACCACAACAGGTAATAAAATTTCCTTGGCCACGGTTTTTATTCTGGACTCTAGGATCCTTGTAAGATATAATTAAATATGCTTGTCAAGTAACTTTTCTTATCAGAAATCTCAAAGTATAGTTGTATTATGCACTCTTATCCCAGTGTGCATGGCAGGCAATGACCCAGAGGCTATCACAAGTGAATATTGTCCATAAATTCTTCCTTCTGACTGCCTCCAGCTTTGCACCACATCATGCTCTCTGAAGTCACCGTCAGCACGTTTTCATTCATTCATTCAACCAACTTTGCATTGCAGGCCTATTATGTACAGGGTATTATGGGGGATACTACGCTAAAGAGGCAAAATCTGCCTTTGTATTACCAGTGCCTGGAGTATTGGAAGGCCTCAATGCTTATTACCATGAACTTCTCTCACTTAGAAAAATTTGGGTAATTTCAAACTTTCTCAGCTTTTGTCTTTGCTATGAGAATAGCCTCCCAACTGATCCTCATACATCTGGTCCCCTTTCAATCTATTTTTTACTTCACTGCCAGATTCTTCCTAAAGCATAACTCTATAGTCGTGTTGTTGACTGCTCAAAAACCTCAGTACCCCCGAGGGACTTCAGAATATTATTCATACTCCTTATTCAGGATGTGCAAAACCTTCCACAATTTGGACCCAGTAAACTTCCCCAACCTAATCTCTTATCATCCCCCTTAACACATCTCACACTTCAGTGCCAGTTGGTAGTGCCACACTGTTAAGTTCAAGAATACAGGCTATGAAGCCCGGCTATCTGACTATGAATCATCATTTCTCCAACTTCTATGTGACCTTGGACAAATTACTTAAACCCTCTGTGTCTCAGTTTTCTCATCTGTAAAATGGGGATAATATTGCCTACTGCTGCATAGAGTTGTGATTATAAAGTGTGTTAATGTATACAAAACATTTGGAACAGAGATGGGAACATATTAAGCAATCAGTGATGCCTGCCATTGTATTTTTTCTTCCTTATGCTTTGCTCATGGTATTTCCTCTACTTGGGAAGCCCCCTTTACCCACTCACTCCTATTGTTTATGTCCATATTCAAATTCTATCTGTCCTTCAAACTCTACTTTAAATGGTTTCTTGATTGATCTGGCTACAGTCTGTACTTTTTAAAAAAGATTTTATTTATTTACTTTTAGAGAGAGGAGAAGGGAGGGAAAAAGAGAGGGAGAGAAACACCTGGCCCGCAACCCAGCCATGTGCCCTGACCAGCGACCTTTTGGTTCACAGGCTGGTGCTCAATCCACCGAGCCACACGGGCTAGGACTTATAGTCTGACACTTAATCACCAAGCCAAATAGCCTCTGCCACAATAACATAGAAATCAATCTCATGACAAAAATCACTTTATTTTCAGATGAAATACAAGCTAGAGATATAGAAATGTGTGGTGTGTGGAATAATTCCAATAACATTGCTCATGATATGCAGGACAATGATGAATGGAAGATTGTGAATTAATAGGTAGAATTTCAATCTCTGAACACCAGTCTTAATAATTAAAAGAATCGAGTTGTCCTTGTGCTCCAGGATCATGGAGATATACGGAATGCCAACAGCATCCTTTATTTTGTGGTCAATTCTTTAACCTTGAGAATTATGTCCAATTTCTCAAACACTCAGCATTCTGGTGAGCAGTTAATGGAGTGGAACATTTTTGATTTATTGAAAGGTGATTTGTGAAGAAATTTTCAATGATGAGTTTCAGGTAATATTATTGGAGCCCATTTTAAAACAGGCTTTCAACAGGAGAATGAAGCAGCAACTCCCTGGTGAGATTCAGAAGAAGGGAGTATCATCCTTCACAGGGCATCTTATTACCTGGTAGCTGTAGCGAACTGGCCCTAGTGGAGAGCAAACGCAGTATTTGCCAGGAGGGAAGAGATACAAAGGGTCCTAAACAAGTTTCTTGATTGCAGGAACACAAACCAATTCCAGCTAATAAGCGGAAAGGAAGGTACTGGAAACCATAATAGAATCAACAATAGGTTAGGAGACCAAGTTCGGGAATGCACTGGAATCAAAAGAAATGTAAGATCCGCAGAAGCTAAAGGTATGAGTTTGTTTAGTAACAGAAGCTATCCTATTGGTATGCAGTATAATGTATTATGCCCAACTGTTTCCTTCATTCTTGCACTAGTGGATAAAGATTTTATTTTATGGAAGAGAGCAGCCCTTTGTACCAAGTTTAAGTTACATGTCCATTTGCCATCTTTGTTGGCAAACGGAGATGAAGGATCTGGCTCCTCTGAGACCCAAAGGAGAAGGCAGGCATGTAGATCGATATCCACTCTCCCGCAGGACAATCACAGTGGTGCAGGAGTAATTTTACCACACGTGGTCACAGTGGTATGAGAAAGAGAGAATGGATGCAGGACAGGCGCTTAATGACAAATGTTCTCTCCAGATCCTGGGGGCAGGGGATTGAAAAGTAGCCAACCAGTATATCATAAACACTTCAAGACCTTGCCTTAGACACAAACCTAATATTTTTTAAAGATTTGTTTTATTTATTTATTTTTAGACAGGGGAAGGGAGGGAGAAAGAGAAAGAGAGAAACATCAATGTGTGGTTGCTTCCTCAGAGCCCCCTACTGGAGACCTGACCCACAGGTATGTGAACCCAGGTATGTGTCGAACAGGTGACCCTTTAGTTCCCAGTCTGGCGCTCAATCCACTGAGCCCCACCAGTGCAACAAACCTCATATTTTTCCAAGGCTAACAATTAAGAGAAGATGATGCCATTTAAAAAAAAAAAAGTATATCTCATTCTTTGTCTATATGCATAACCAGTAAATAGAAGAAATGCATTTTAACTGAAGAGCAGAGTACGAAGTTACATTGATCCAAAAAAACCGCTACAGTTTTCTCCACTGATTGCTACAGGGTTGTTTTCAGAATTACCAGCAGTTTTAACTTCCACTTTTTTTTCCTTTATAGTTTTCAAAAAGTAGGATCGCCTTGAAGTAGAAATAGGAAAAAAAAATTTTTCTTTCTTCCTGAAAAGATTTGTTTTTCCTTTCTACCTAGATATAAAATCTTAAAATTTTTTTGGCCTAAATCTATCAATCTTACTTTGAAAAATGTGTGTATTCCATCTCTTCTACTCCCATGTTGCCAGGCAAAGTACCATTTAGGAACACATCGTCAGAAGTAAGAAAAAATGATTGAAATAGAAGTGTGAGCATGGGTTGGGAGTAGGAGAATGGACAGAGGATTACTTAGAGAGCTCACCCATAGCTAGTAGCACCATTAATTAATAAATTATTGTTTTTTTTTATTAGCCATAATTTTCCCAGAAGGACTGCCTGCCATTTCACAGTCTTTGAGGTTCCCGAACTGTTTTCAAAGCCTCATTTTGTCCCGGTGCTATTTCATCACACCCAGCTGAACTCTTGCAGATATTTATTTCTCTGTTGGTATCGATGTTTCCTGCGGCATGGGCAACATGCTGAATGTTAAGGAGAAGTGAAGAAAATATAACACCTATCGATTTCTTAGAGATTTAAATCATGTCATAAAACTTTACTTTTACATAATGAAGTAGAACTATGCAAAGCCATCTGATATTTCATACAACAGCTATAGGGTTTCCAGAAGGCAGAGGTCAGTGATCTGGGATAATTAGGAAAGCTTCTGGAAGAGGTGGACCCAACTGGATTCTGAAGAATGAATGAAATTTCATAGATGGAGAGAGACAGAAAGACAAATGTCTTGAGCAAAGGCAAGGGCCCTTGTGCAGGAAATATGCAGTTTTTCCTTCATAAACATGAGAATAAATGAGGGTTGATATTTAAAACACATTCATTGTAGGTGGGTGATTTGTAAACCTGGCAAACAATGCAGTATAGATGATCTTTCAGAACAAAGATAATGCTTCATTATAGACCTTGCCTTTCATAACTCTCTAACCTCATGATTTGTTTTATTTTATTTTCCAACATTTCTGCATATGTTCTTAGAAAGTACCCTTGACTTCAAAGTTGAATACCTAAAATCTCTCCTTTTGAGATTTGCTTTAAAATGTTTTTTTTAATTAATTGATTTTAGAGAGAGAGGAAGAGAGAAAAGAGAGGAACCCTTACTCCTAATGTTGCTTCCCACACTCCTAACAGATTTTGTTCTGAAGAACACGCAAAAATAAAAGTGCTGCATACAAATTTCAGATTCTTGGAGTTTTTTTCCAAGGGAATCCTATCTGCTATAGAACCTGATTTGGTCAATTAGATAGTATCCCATTATTGAATATACAGTGTTCCTAATGAGGTGACTCTCTGATGATCTACCAGCTCCTGGTCTTCCTTGTGTCTATTCTGTACATGGTGGACTTGGGCCAAGGCACTGATTTTTGCCCAGGTATGGCCACAGTAGCCAGATCAGTGACCTAAAACATGGCTTCTATGTGTTTGCTTTCATTAAAAACTAAAACTAGACTGTCAACACAGAATGCATTTTGGAACAGTGAGCTTGCAATGAGATAACACATGAGAAAGATTAACAGAGACCTTGAATTTGAAAAAAATTTAGATATGTTCATTGTTGCACATTTCTAAAATTTTTTTATTGTCTAACAAAACATGAAAAAATTACACACATATATTTAGAGACATAAATACAGATAGATATCCTTCTATCCCCATTTTTGTTCTTTATCCAAATTATGAGGGGAGACCTAAAAATGGGAATTTATTTATTAAAAAATGTGCATTTATCCTTACATCTTTAAACCTCAGTCACCTTCAAAGTGCTCTCCGCTTGATGCAATACACCTATTGAGACTTTTTCCCCACTGCTCGAAACAGTTTTGAAACTTCCTGATTTTGACGCCTTTTAGTGCTTCTGCCATTTTTTGTTTCATTTCTTCCACATGGGCAAAACATTTCCCTTTGAGGATGTTTTTCATCCAGGAGACAAAAAAGAAATTGCTTGGGGCAAGATTGAGTGGATAGGGAGGGGTCATACAGTTTTGGGTGAAAAACTGCTGAACACTCAGCATGGTGTGGACAAGTGCACGCATAAATCACCCATCATGAAAGGGCAAACACGTTGAAAGAATCTTCAAAAAAAATTCACTGAAGCCAAATGCAGCCTCTCACAACAACACCAGCTGGTACACTGATGCAGATGGGTTCCTAGAACACTCACCTGGGGCAGGGGGAAGCCTGTACTACAAGGCGCCTGCACTCCAAAAGATAATTCCAGTATTTTTGTGGTCTCCTGCCCTCATATAGTAAACTATATACGCTAATCTGTGTCTTGCTTTGATCACTTTTATCTTAGAGACTTTTTATATTCATTTATTTTTATTCAAGTTATTTAAACTTTAAAAAAGAATTCACTTTTTTCTACTATCCCTGCTCCTCATTTCTGGCAATCACCACTCTGCCAATCTGTTCTCTGTATGTAAGAGCTGTTTTTTCAATTTCATTTATTTATTTATTTATTTATTTATTTATTTATTTATGATTTATTCATTCATTCATTTATGTTTAGATTTCATATATGAGAGATAGCATACAATGTTTTTCTTTCCCTCTCTGACTTCCTTCACTTAGTGTAATGCTCTCAAGTTCCTTCCATGTTGTAGCAAATGGCAAGATTTATTTTTTTTTATTTTTGAATAATGGTCTAGTGAATCTATGTATACAGCATCTTTATCCATTCATCTTTTGAGGGATTCTTAGGTTGTTTCCATATCTTGGCTACTTTAAATAAAGCTGCATAAAGGTATATATCTCTTAAATTAGTATTTTCTATCTTTGGATAAATACCCCAAAGTGGATTTTCTGGGTCATATGGTAGTTTTATTTTTAATTTTTTTTAGGAATCTCTATAGTATTTTCCGTAGTGGCAACACCAGATTGCATTCCCACCAGCAGTGCACAAAGCTTCCCTTCTCTCCTGATCCTTGCCAGCACCTGTTATTTCTGATCTTTTCAATAATATCCATTCTAACAGCTTTGAGGTAATATGTCATTGTGATTTTGATTCGTATTTCTCTGATGATTAATGATGTACAGAATCTTTTTCATGTAATTGTTAGACATCTATATGTCTTCTTTGGAAAAATGTCTACTCAGATTCCCTGCCCATTATTTAATCAGATGTTTTTTCGATTAAATTGTGTGACTTATTTTTATCTTTTGGATATTAGCCCTTTATCAGACATATGTTTTACAACCATTTTCTGCCATTTTGTAGGTTTTGTTTTTACTTTGTTGAGGATTTCCTTTGCTGTGTAGAGGTCTTTAGTTTGATTACTTCCACTTTATTTTCACTTTTGGTGTCAGATTTTTAAAAATCATTGCAAGATCTATGTCAAGGAGTTTACCACCTATGTTTTTTCTAGGAGTTTTATGTTTTAGGCCTCATGTTCATATCTTTGATCTGTTTTGAGTTAATGCTTGTGTATGATCGTGATCCAGTTTCATCCTTTTCCATGTGGTTGTCCAATTTTTCCAACACCATTTATGGAAGAGACTGTCTTTTCCCCATTGTATATTCTCGGCTCTTTCATCATAGTGTAATTCACCATAAATGCATAGATTTATTTCTGGGCTCTCTGTTCTGTTCAATTCATCTATGTCTGCTTTTATGCCAATGCCACACAGTTTTACTTACTACAGCTTTGTAATATAGTTCGAAATAGGAGCGCATGATGGCTCCAGTTTGGCTTTCCTTTCTCAAGATTTCTCTGGCTGTTCCATGTCTTTTCTGATTCTATATACGTTTTAAGATTGTTCTATGTGGAAAAAAGATGCCATTGGAGTTTTGATAGGAACTGCACTGAATCTGTGGATCATTTTGGATAGTATGGGCATTTAAACAATATCAATTCTTCCAATCCGTAGACTCAAAATATCTTTCCATTTATTTGTATCTATTTTAATATATTTAATGTCTTGTAGTAGTTTTCAGCACACAGGTCTTCCATCTCCTTAGTTAAATTTTCTCCTAGGTATTTCATTTTCTTAGTGCCCTTGTCAGTGGGATTATTAACTTCTCTTTCTGATAGCTTATTAGTGTATAGAAATGCAACATATTTTTATAATTGATTTTGTATTCTACATTTATTAGTTATAACAGTTTTTTGATGGAACCTTTAGGGTTTTCTCTATATTATGTCATGCCACCTACAAATATTGATATTTTTATTTTCTCTGCATGTCTTTTATTTCTTTTTCTTGCAAATTGCTCTGGCTAGGACTGCTAATACCATGTTAAATAAAAGTGGCATGAGAGGGCATCCTTGTTTTGTTCCTGATCTTAGAGAAAAAGCTTTCATCTTTTTACCAGTGAGCACAATGTTAGCTGTGGGTTTGCCATATATGTCCTTTATTATGTTGAAGTCTGTTCACTCTACACCTCCTTTGTTGAGAGTTTTTATCAGAAATAAATCTTGAATTTTGTCAGATGCATTTTCTGCATCAGTTGAAATGATCATATGATTTTTATCCTTTGTTTTGTTAATGTGTTGTATTATTTTGACTGATTTGAAGATCTTGAACCATCCCTGCATCCCTAGAATAAATTCCATTTAATCATGGTATATGATTCTTTTAATGTATTATTGAATTTGGCCAGATAATATTTTGTTGAGGATTTTTACATCCATATTCATCAAGGATATTACCCTGTAATTTTTTTTCCTGTGGCATGCTTATCTGATTTTTGTATCAAGGTCTAGAAAATGAGTTTGAAAGCATTCTCTGTTCCGTTTTTTTGGAAGAGTTTAAGAAGGCTATTAATTTTTATTTGAATGTTTGGTAAAATTTACCAGTGAAGCCATCTGCTCCTGGACTTTTGTTTGTTGAAAGGTTTTGGATTACTGATTCAATTTTGTTACTAGTTATCAGTCTGTTAAGATTTTCTATGTTCTTATCATTAGGTTTTAGTTAGGTTGCATGTTTCTAGGAATGTTTGTATTTCTTTTAGGTTGTCCGATTTCTTGGTGTGTAATTATTCATAGTCTCTTATGATCCTTTGTTTTCTGTGGTATCAGTTGTCTCTTCTTTCATCTCTGACTTTATTTGAGTTTGTTCTTTTCTTCTTGGTCAGTTTAGCTAAAGGATTGCCAATTTTGTTGACCTTTTCAAGGAACCATCACTTGGTCTTATTAATCTTTTCTATTGTGTTTTCAGTCTCTATTACATTTATTTCTCCTCTAATCTTAGTTATTTACTTCATGGTATTAACTTTAGGCTTTGTTCTTCCTCTTCTAGTTTCTTGAATTGTAAATTTAGGCTGTTTATTTGTGAATTTTCTTGTTATTCTTGGTAGGCAATTTATTACTATGAATTTTCCTTTTAGAAATTGTTTTGCTACATCCCATACATTTTGGTGTGTTACATTCCATTTTCATGTATGTCAGTTTTAAGATAAAACTAGGATTTTGGAGAAATTTTTAACATATTGCACAGCACATAATTGTAGAGATTAAGCCAATGACTCATGCATTTCTTAACTCCTAAATTCAGTGTATTATATTGAAGCATATCTGTTTGAAAGAGTGTTCCAACACCACCACATTTCTTCTAATACAAAAGAAAAACAGTAAGAAA
>VMDR010022515.1:0-16160 GCA_007922815.1 Macrotus californicus | reverse complement strand
ACTATGTAAGCAACTCCAAATCATGGTGGCTTAAATTAAAAACAGTTATTTGGTTTGCTCATGAATCTCACAAATCTTTAACTTAGATGAGGTTCAGGGACAGTCTCTGGTGCACACAGTGTCAGAGGGAGTGGCTCAGCAGGGGACTGGAAGACCCACTCCCAATGTCTCACATGGTTAGCAAGTTGGTGCTCACCAGTCACTGGAGACACAGCCCAAGCTGTGGCTCTCAAGCCTCTGTCCCTCTTCAACTGACCTCCCCAAGCTGGGACCCTCCCCAAACAACTCATGATTTTTCACGGTATAGTGTTTGAGTTCCAAAAGTAAAAGTCTCACGGGACAGGAAATGGAAGCTGTCAGATTCTTAAACACTGCTCACACACACACAAAATGGCACACTGCCCCTTGCTCCATATTCTATTGGTGAAATAGTCACAGAACCCAGAGTCTAAGGAAGGGGACATATATCCCACCTCCTGACGAGAAGAGGGTCAAAGGATTATGAGGTCCATTTTTTTTAAACTACCACATATGCTTCATTACTTCACAAAATAACACCAATGTCTTTCAAAGTATATATAGAGATCTTGACATATGCAAACATGCCTTAGTCATGGCAGTGATTTATTGTCATTCCCTTGGCATTCAAGATGATGCTTGTTTTTTGATATTTAAAAACACTGCTGCAGTAAACACTTTATTTTTATTTTGGGGGGTTTATCAGGCTTGAGGCTCACTAACTTGAACCTACAGGTGTCTGTCATTTGTTAAACTTGAAAATTTTTCAATCATTTTTCTTCAAACTTTTCTCAGCACTGAACATTTTCTCTCATTGGGACTCAAATGGCAGGAATGTTTAACATTTTATCATTTTTCTACAGGTCCCTGGGTTCTTTTCATTTTTAAAAAAAAACCTTTATTCTTTTTGTTCTTGTCATTACCTAATTTATACTGAATTGTCTTCAAGTTCACTGACTCCATCTGATATTTCCATTCTGTTCTTGAGTCTGTTCAATGAGAGTTAGTTTTGTTTATTTGTTTGTTTGTTTGTTTAATTTGTTTACTTCTTTTGGTTACTCTGTTTTTCAGTTCTAAGATTCCCAATTGGTTCTCCTCTATGTATTCAATTTCTATGCTGAAACTTTCTAATTCTTTTCACTGCATAAGTATTTACAATTTCTTGTTGTAGCATTTCCATATTAAGATGTTTAAAGTCTTTGTCAGATGATTCCAACACCTATGCCGTCTCGATTTTGACATCTGTTGATTGTCTTTTCTATGCAAGTTAAAATAGTATTAGTTCTTCACATGTCAAGTAATTTTGAATTGAATCCTTGACACTTCGAATATTGTATTATCAGACAGTAAGGTTTGTTTAAGTCCTACTGAGAGTGTTGACACTTGTTTTAGCAGGCCATCGCTTTGGCTAAATTCAAGCTGTAAGTTCTAAACCCCTTCTGTGCACTATGGTTCCAATGGTGGTTCAGTTTGTAAAACCTTTGCAGTTCTGTTTGTATCCATCCCACATGAGCACAACCTTGTGCTCACTCTGTGGCCCAGTTGGGGTCTGATGGTCTATTCACTTCTCAAAGTATATAGCATAGTGATTAGGCTCTAATTCCCATACGTATAGCTCTTTGGTGAGCCCAGGATTTAATAATCAATTTGCATCATCATTATCCAGAGCACCACTCTTTCTGTGGTCCCCCCTAAACTTATTAATCTTCTTAAGCTCCCCTTTTCATACTTCTTACCAGAAAGCTGGGATTTTATTCAATGTACTTTGTCATACACTACAGTGACTGTACCCATGTCTAGAACCCGTGGCAAGAGGACAGAGAGGGAAAAAACAGTAAGAGGGGGATGTGGTGGAAAGGGAGTTTATCACACCCTCTTGGATTACAGCACCGACTCTACTACTTACTAGTGATATGACATCAGGATGCCTCACGTAGTGTCTTCAGACTTCAGTTATCTCAACCATAGAAGGAGGGGTTCTAGCAGATTCAGTATAAGATTCATCTTGAATACCTAGCAAAAATGCTGACTTCAGTGGCTTTGCCCTAAAATTCTAATTCAGTAAGTCAGGATTACAGAATTACTTTTTAACAAATATTCAAAGTGATCTAATTCATGTTGTTTAACAGCTACAAATAAAGTCAAATGTTTCAATTTCCTTCTGGTTTTACCTTGAGCCTTTTTATTAGAAAACAAATAAAAGCAGAGCCCAAATTTCTAAAAACAATTCCACAGAGCCTCTAACCATCAGTGTCTCTAGGACCTTGGTTGACAAAACTCATGAATCTTCGAAACTCAACTTTGGAGTTGACAGAAACTCTAATACAGTTTAAAGTCTATTACTTGAAGGGCACTACTAAGCATCGTGAGGATATCAAATGCACATAATGTGTTTAGAATTGAATTAGAAAAAGATATTAAGTTGAACCATAGGAAATTGTTAATATGCAATCATTTTTTCACCCACAAAAAAACAGCAATTTTCTATCACTCATTAGGTCATTTTCTTTTAGTTTGTCATTTCTAATAAATTCCTTCAGTATTTCTGTCCTTTTACCTACATCAGTGAGCAAGACTATTTATAAGAAGGCTTGATGGATAGGAAATCCATCTGAGGTTTTTAAGTCATTACTTTTAAGAGTTGAGAAGGGTATGTTTGTGCTAGGGATAAAATCAACTTCAGTTATTTTCTTTGTGAAATTATTTACTAGTTTCACCTAATCCACAGTCGCTTCTGACAAGAGCAGAGCATGTGGATAAATCTTCAGGGATTAATTGCTCCCTGCTGTATCAGTCAAGTAGCTTCTTAAGGGTCTGAGCTGCGAGTTCTCATACTAGTTAGCCAGAATTTGGCCAGAAGGACACTTAAGAAAGATGGGATGAACAGAGTTCCAGTATTTGGAACAAGCAAGGAGATCATCCATTTTTTTTTCATTCTATAAATATTTATTGAGGTTTTGCAAGGCACCACTAGGCACTGTGGGGATTTCAAATATAAATAAGATCCAGTCTTTGTTCTCCAGAGGCTAACAATTTAGTGGGAAAGCAGACATATGTACAAGTAATTACATTACAAGGTAGATTATGTGATAAGGTTTATAATTTTAGTAACATCTCTAATGAAATAAATATGTCTACCCATTCAAAGAGCACTCAAGGGAGTTGAAGTATGTTTGTTCTCATTTCTCTTTTCAAGAAAACTCAATGGAGACTTTTGATATCTTTAAGAGATCAAAGAAGATTTTTAAAATACATATTCTGAGGTAAATGCTTGCATCTTTTACTTGTAAAGATAACATTGCATCAGTTGGACTCATTCATAAGTTGTAATTCATGCTTAGTAACTTATAGTAATGACAAAAAAGATGTCACAACTCTCATCACAGCTTCCGGTTACCAGCAAGATAGTCTTCACTGAATACTCAGTTTGAATATTCAATGTGAATGAACAATGAAAAAATTTATATGGATACCCCATTGCCTCTTATTGTCCTACTTTTAAGGGAGAGGCTGTATGTAGACCTAAGTGCTGTTTTATTTCTTTTATTTGGCTTATTTCTTTTTGTCTCATCACCTGGTTTGAGAGTGGAGTCATCATTTGCAGAGGGTTGTATGAATGTCATGTCAAAATCGATTACAGTACCAGTGACAGCGAAGCCTCAAATATATGGATGCTTCTTTGACCCTGGGATTTACCAAAGGATCTCGACTGGTTTTATAGGTATTAAGTAGTCAAGCCTCAGATCAGCTCTGAAACATGGATACTACACAGGGTTGTTGCTATGAACCATGGGGGCACGAGGAGGTATATATTTAAACAGAAAATCCTCGGAGAAACATCAAACTGAGACTGAACAGTGCTGCCCTCTCCGAAGTGCAGGGCATGTGTGTTAGCGCAGCTGTTCTCTAACTTTGTTATGCTGAGGCCACTTGCTGATCCATGGAGGCCACTTGTTAAAAGCACAGTTATCAGACCAGTACTTGTAGAACCTGGGAATTTTGTTAAAATGCCAATTTTGCTTCAGCAGGTCTGGAATTAGATCATATTTTAAGGACCAAAGGCCAGCACTAGCATCATCCAAAACAACAAATGGGGTGCGGCTTTCTTGTTAAAACAGATCCCCAGAAATCCTGATGCATTCGATCTGGGGTAGAACCCAAGAAGTTGCATTCTAACAAGCTCCCAGGTGGTGCTGGTGTTGCCTAAGGATCACACTGTGGGCAACACTGGCCTGGACTTCTCACAAGAACTGCTGGGGTCCAAGCAGTCTTACTTTTAACATACAGCCCTGATAATTTTAGTGAGCACAAAAATTTGAGAACCACGAAGCCAGTATAGACTGACCTGCCTATAGGGTGCTGACTCTTGAACAGGCAGCAAAGTGTACATATCCCCAAAGCCAAGAATTACTTCGGTCAGTGCCACAAGGAACAACCCAAGAAGTGGGACAGGGAGTGGAGGCAACAGCTAAGTGTGAACATAAAGAAACCAGGCTGAACTTGACTCTCATTCTAGAGTCCTAGCATTTCAAGGCATGACCTGGCTCAGTACTGGTAGGTAGAGGAAGCAGGATCTGACCAAGGCAGTGGACAGTAATGTAACCAGAGAGGTCTAAATCACAAGTAAGTAAGGGAATCTAAAGGTCAAAGCCAGTTCTGAGGATTTATTAGCAGAAAATGAGTCATAGGGTAACAAGCTAGGAAATCAGGAACGGATCAGGACACAAAAGTATAAAGTAGTCCAGAGCGAGCTGCTTAGGAAAGAGGCCTAATTTTAAGCTGTACCAGCTGGCTTGACACCTTATCTGGAAGAACTGAGATAAATCAGCACAACCATTCAGAACAGCCTGTGTATTTATTTATACGCCAATCCCTGCACACTAGTGTATGCTTCCTTATGACACATACTTCCATTCTCTGATCAGTTTTCTTTCTTCAGCCATCAAGCTACCTGTCATTTTCATAATTTTTGTTCCAATTCACCCCAATTTTTTCTCTGCTACTGTAGAGTACAACAGCTGAACATCTTTTCCAGAAAAACAATTTTATCCCGGACACTAAAGTTCCCAAATTGTTCTTTGATTTTTTTTTTTTACCTGGCATCTAAAAATCTAATGAAGGTATTTCTCAAACTAAGGTCTGAAGACAACCTGCAGCATCGTATGTTTCAAATGCAGAATCCTGGGCATCACCTACTCAATCTGAACCTCTAGGGTTGAGCCCCCTTGCAACACGCATTTTTATAGTGCTCCCCTAGAAATTTGTACGTATGCAAAAGGCTGCAATTACAATAATGATTGCTCTTTCCACTCTCCTCCCTCTTTGAGTGGCCCTAAGCTAGTAGCATAGTTTACTCCTGGGAAATGAGTGATTCAAGATAGCTTGTTAAAGGCACAAGATCTATGTCACTCTCAGATGTCCTGAAACTATCGTCAGAAATGGGGTGGGGGGCATTTCTAAAAATTTAAAAACACTGAACAAATCTTTGATGTTAAAATATATAATGTAAACATTGTTTTAGACCAGATCCTTATAATATGAAACCAATAGCATTATACTATTGAGTACCTAAAATAAAAATCTACCACCAGTGTTAATTTGAGGTAACCCTATCCACACTGGTATCTAAGAACATGGAAGATAAATAAAATCAGATATAAGACTGAGTAACATTGTCTTCCACTTTATAACCCAGAACATCAAGGTCATTCAATTATTTATTTATTTATGTGTGGTGAAGTTGGAAGCATAAGCCCATCACAGTAGCCTCTGGGCATATTTACAGCATTCTAGAAAGGACATTCTACAGTTTCTGTATAAATTCTGAGCAGCTTAAAGTGAATACTAGCTCTGTTATTTAAAAGGATTTCTGGTTTGTTTCAACTTGAAAGTGATTTAATAGGAGGCCCACAGAGAAAATCTGTCTCAGTAATCAAATTATAACAAGTGAGGATTAAAAGTATTAAGAAGTTTAAGCAACCTTCTCAGCTGCCCTGTTTTTTCCTGGTCGGGGGTGGGGGTGGAGGGTCATTTAAAGTTGGCTGTGGGAACAAGAACAACAAAATTATAAAAAGGAAAAACACAAAACTGCAAAAAAAATGTGGGTTCACTATCCATCTCCAGCAACAGCGTTTTTCAAACACTTGGGTTTGGCCAAAACCTAGCAGCCTTTTTCCCAAAGACGTTTTGTCTCAGTCTACCATTCTTTTTTTGAATTACTAAAGCCAACTGTATTTTACAGGTAAATTTAATTTATGTTTTTGGATTCATTTGTACTTAAGTCACCAAAGTGTTTTGTCAAGTGAGCCACTGGGTCTTGCAGAAGCCTTGTGATCTTTTTAATAGACTTTCAGAACCTGTTTTTCCCCTTTCTTAGAAACAGGAAACAAGCAAAGAAGGTTAAACTCCAACGTGTCCGACTGCGGCTTGGTATTTAGAAACCACAGATCCAAATGGGTCTCAAGCTCAGCAAAACATACCTTCCCTCTTTATTAGGTGAGAAGAAAACACTTAGGGTACAAACAAAAATGATTTAAGTGGGAATACATTGCTTTAGTCTTTCATAAGCAAAAATAAGTCCACATATTCTTTTTCTAATTAAAAAAATCTCTTTTAAAAATATGTAAAACAATTTCCTATGCTTCATATTATATGTACTGTATAAATATATATTATATGTAGTAAATTTATGTATATACAAACACATATACATTTATAAAGCTATAAATCCAATTATAAAGTTTATATTAATTAACTTATTTAGCTACTACTTTTCTAAAGTGACAAAATTGTATTGTGTAGGACATAACAATGGCAAAAGATCTCAAAAGAGCATACAGTTGAACTCACAGACTCCTAAATCAGTGGCCCAAATACACAAAATGATTGATAATTCACCTGCTTTTAAAACTCTTTCCAAACCTCCATAAAAACAGAGACACTAGAAAAACAAAACAAAATTTCATGGCCAACAACCACATCAAAATTCAAAGAAAGGGTGTTCCTGCAACCCCAGACTTGGACTTGCCATCACCCACACAGTAGCAGCCGACTGCATGGGAGAAAGTGGAGGAAAGACAAAAGCACTTCTAACGAGTGAAAGAAACAGGAAACACATCTTTAACAGGTATTTGCCCTCCAAACGAGGTATCTCCATGAGCACGAAAAGCTCAGTGAGGCCCTTTGAAAACAGCAGACAGGCCTTGGAGGTCCCATCAGAGGCTATAATTCATGAGTGAGTTCAAGGAAGCACAGAACAGACAGATCATGCAGGGGAGTCTCCACACCAACAACCTTCCAAATTGACCAGCCTGAGGCCCTTTCCAAACAAACTCCCAACCTTAGGAGAAGGGCTGAGAGGAGCCACCTACCAGAGCAGGGTGGGAACACTAAGCGAGGGAAAGGGAAGCTCCTGAGTAAAAGTGCGGGGAAGAGGCCAAAGCTCTAATGCTAGGAAAGCTCATTTGACCATCTCTTTCTTTGAATACAGAAAAATCCATCTCACCCAAAATCAGAAAGAGGGATACAGTGTGGACAGAACCCCTATAAAGTTTCTTTCAGAAAAAGAAAGTAATGAGCAAACTAATATTCATGTCGATAATAGAGGCATGCCAGAAAATATCCTACAAAATAGACAAAAATATTCCCTAATATTTCTAAACAAGCTAAAAGAATTTGAGAAAATGAGACTATGAAAGAATAGCAGAAGAATTAGAAACACTCAGAAATGCATTGGTGAGGAAAAATATTTGAAAACAACAGACTGAACTGAAGAAAGAAATAAAAATAAGAATCATTTCGGAAATAATGACTAAACTGGAAGGAATGGAGGAACAAATAAATGGACTTGGATAAAATGTAATGCCTTTGGACACATGGATAATGTCTTATGAAAAATAAAATATGAAAAAGGAAATTAAAAGAAAATATAAAAGTTTAATGAAAGGGAATGAAAGTTTAAAAGAAAGCGATAAAGGCAAACAAATCCGCCACCTACATAGAGGTTCCCAAAGACACCTGAAGCAATAGAATAGACTCAATACTAAAATGTATAAATCAAGGAAATATTTCTGAAATAAACAAAAACTTCAAGCTATTTAACGTATTGAAAAGACAAACCACATACCTAGAAAATTTTAACCTAAAGAGACCACATATTATTATAGTAAAACTAACTTCAAAGAAAAAAAAAAAGTCATTGGAGTATCTAGACAAAAAAGACAACATCACTTAAAAAGGGAAGAAAAGCTGATTGTCATCTGTTATTTAACAGAAATACTTTATAACAGGAGGTAAGGAAATATCTGCATATATTTGAAATACTCAAGGAAAGAAAGCATAAGCTAAAGTTTTTATATGCAAAGTGACCTTCAAATAAAAATGCTGAACTTTTTATGAACATACAAGAATTCAGGAAGTGTTGCCCCATGGAGCCCTTCCTGAGTAAACTTTGGACAGCCAGCGTGACGAGAGGGTCCATGGCATCAGGACGGACGGCGAGAATTCACTGTATGTTTGCCTACAGAACTAAGATTCAGTAATGGATGCAAGGAAAATGTTGGAGTATGTAATGTCTACCTGTTCTGATGACACACACATAGCACAATTATTACACAGTACAGGGCCACGAAGAGTGAATACAGAAAATGGAATAACTCACTAATTACTTTAAGAAGTTGCTAGATGACAACGATATCATACAGTTAGAATATCACATCATAAAAAGAGAAACAACTAGACAACATGTGCCTCCTGATAAAGGTACACCTGGCCAGCTGTGAATTGTTTTTGTTATTCCCCCCAAAAAAACTATCAAACATGAATTTGAATTCTAAATTCCAGAAACTAGAGGGGGAAAGAAAAACATGTTAAATAACCCCACAGGGTTACACTGAGGAGAACCCAGACTATGGTAAAGCCTCCGGGACAACATACTGAGTCTCTTTTACAAAAAACTTTTACAAAAAAGGTGACACAGCGAAAGGGCTGAAATGACCCAAAGAGACGTAAGAAACATGTCAAACAACTGCAGTGTATGAACTTTGTTTGAACCTTGATTTGAACAATTTTAAAAAATAATTATGACACAATTGAGGAAATTTGAACACTCTTTGGATACAAGATGATAATGAGGAATTAATGGGGGCTTTTTAAATATGTGGTCTTTGTCTTTCGTAGAAAAGAATAAACAGCTGACTACAAAAATCTCATCTGAATTTTCATATATAGTCACATTATTTAACCTACCAATATACTAGCATAAAATTACTGTATAGCACCAAGGAGCCATTAACATCAGATGACACTGGTCAAATAGAAATTTAGAAGTCCTGTGCATAATAATAAAGAGCTAAAATGCTAGAAAATATGTCAAATGACATCTAGTCTAATAAATGATTGCTTGGCCCAAAATCCATCCATTTTAAGGATGTTCGAACAATGGTGAAACTTTGCATGCACTAATTCATCTAGCCCATAGATATAATGAGTCTTCTATAAGATTATTTATTTTTGTGTCTAAAATGAGCTATCTTTGGCTTATATTTGAACCGGTTTCTTATATTTGGCCTTCTTAGAAATATACCATATTGAGACAGACCTGGATTAGATGGTCTTTTTGTCAGTGACCACTTGGTGGTTTTGAGAAAAAGCCTCAAGGATTATACGTAAAGATTAAATGACGTAGTATTTAAAGTGCATGTAGAAAGCATTCACTAGTTATTATCACACAAAATTTTTTATTTACAGTTGTATCATACAGGATCATTGCTCACAGAAAGGGTAATCCACTATAGCTACTTTCAGAAGAGGATTATTTCAAAAAATAAAGTGAGGCCGTTTAGAGAATCTCTGGGAGGACCGAAATTTGAGTTTGAATACTATAACGTCAGTAGACTATCAAAGGAAAAGGCTCAGACCTCCATGCACTATTCTAGTGTGCCCACAACAGCTAAGGCACCAGGGCCTGTTGCCAGAAACTTAAACTCCAGTTTGCCTTAAAGAGCCATGCACCTCCACTCCCAGGATTGCCGCCCGATTAGGTCCCCTCAACATCACCACTACTGCTCACTTCTGCCTCCGGTCTCCATGGGGGGTATCAGGGTGGTGGAAGCTGAGTCAGTAGAATCCTTGCTTCAGAGGGTCCTCAGAAATACAGCTTTAGCCTGCTAGTCTCTAGTGTACAAAAGTTATGCTAGAAAGGAGTCAAATATTTATTAGGTGAACTAAAATATCTTCTATCATATTCTAAAATATTTAAACGCCATTTATATTGTTCTTTTTTAATACAAGCCTTGCTGACTTCTTTAATCCTCCTCAAAGGGGCCAGTCTTTTGTGAATATCTTCATTTTTACTGGGCTTCTCCAGTCTTCTGCAATCCTGTATTGAAATGTTATTAAGCTTGGCCCTATATTCTAATATATCTAACACCAAATAGAGAAGGATGACTTTTAAAAAAAAAACACATGAATGCTGCCCTGTCTGGTGTGGCTCAGTGGATTGAGTGGCAGCCTGAGAACGAAAGGATCACTGGTTCCATTCCCAGTCGGGGCACATGCAGGCCAGGTCCCCAGTAGAGGGCACACAAGAGGCAACCACACATTGATGTTTCTATCCCTCTCTTTCTCCCTCCCTTCCCCTCTAAAAATAAATAAAATCTTTAAAAAATGTTTAAAAATACGAACGCAAAAATATCCCACTGTATTCTGAAATTTATGAAAATAAATTGATTTTGCAGATACTTGTTTGACTTGTTTGGTTATAATTCATTTCCTTTACATAGCCATCTATAACATACTGCTTATATATTAACGTGTATTTTTTTAATTAAACCTATAGTGTTTTTAGATTTTTTTAAAGGTCATTAATAATACTTTTGAAAAGTATTTAGGATATGTTAGATACTACCTTAAAAAGGTATAAAAGAGCATATATAACCAAGTTAATTTTCAAAATAACAACCCCACTTTGGCTAAAGTCCCAAAATTCAGAATCTTCACCATGGAAAGTCCACTGTTCTTCTCAGCACAGCATTCATTGTTTATGACTGTTGGTGGAGTTGTGGGAATTATACAAACTGTACTTATTCCTGTTCTCACCTCTGAGTAGACTCCCTTTATTAAAGGTCTTTTTCCATTTTTCCCCAGCAGCACATAAATACACATAAAATCATTGAGATACCAGTAAACTCAGTGAAGGGTGAAGGACTTTTGTCTTCTAGGGGAAGTGGGTTAGTAAATGCATCAGCTCATGTTAGTTTGCCTGCCAGATGTGATCTGACTCGGATATTTCCTAATTCTATTTGCAATCAAATTCAGGAAAGAAAACAAGCAGTCAAATAAAATTTGTTGAGGACCATGAATTGAAAAATAGGGAAGTGTGGAAAGAGATGAAGGTAGGGCTGAAAAATTGCTTGAAGGCAAAAATGAGCAGTTTGAATATGATACGGAAGGTTATGGAGAACAAATGGTTTAGCAACGCCAGGGGAACACCACGATTCTGACTATAAAATTCTGAAATGACCTGGAATGTAAGGTGGAAAAAGAGTGGTTAGAAATCTTTAGTTCATTGGCCTAAAACAGGTACATTTCAAAATTTCCCAGTTTTGCTAAAAACTACAGGCTATTTTCAAGTAGCCAAAATAACTAATCAATTTAGTAAAAGTATTCAGGTACAAATATCAGTGGTCAGTTGTTCAGAAGAGTGAGAGAACGGGCCGATGGACTGCAACTTTGTAATCAACATAATAAAGAAATCATCATTAAAACCAAGGGAGAGAAGAAAACGACAAACTATAAAGTGCAGCCTTTGCCCCTGAGAACTCCTGGAGACACCCTCACAGATGGCGTCCAAGTTCGATGGACCAGAGAGAAGACTGGCAGCCTTAGGGTTCCTCCTTGCTCCAAGAGCACTGGGCCAAAGTCAGAGACAATGACCAACCTCTTTCAAGTTGGCCCAAAGGGGACTGGCAAGCAAAGTTCAAATGTTTGGAGAATATTTCCATCCTTACAATGAATTACAGGCCTTGCTTGTGTTTACCATATGGGTTTATTTTTCAGTCAATTAAAAGATAAGCAGCCTCAGAAACATATGGCACAGATTCCACAGTACTTTGGAGAAACTATACTGTATCGTCCACAGAATCTACAATTTAACAGAGAATAAAAATCTGCATCACAGTTGCACGAAACCTGCCAGTGTCAGATTGTTCTTAGGCACAAGTAGGTATATTTATCTTGCCATTATTAACAAAATTGCAGTATGCAAAAATTGCAAAATTACAGTATCCAGTATAGTTAGTAGTCTGCAATTTTTCTTATTTTAAGACTAGTAGAAACATAAGTCTTTTGCTAGCCATTACACAGTAATCAATGTACACTTTTGTACCTAGATAAGCTACTGTCTTCATAGCACGTAGTGTAGTTTAAACAATGTTTGTCTGTTATGCCCTGAAGAAATATATGGGATAATGATTCTATCAATTGATGTTGGTATATTATGTTTATTTAAAAAGTATGTCACTATGCAAATGCCTTTAATAATATTTTCAATCTTCTTTAAGTCCTAAATCACTTAAGCATGATTTAAACTCATAATCTTTTCCTCTGAATATAATAACATGTCAATTTACAAGGTGTACTAAGTAGTGTCTGGGTATATCTACTGAAGAAAGTGTGTTGGGCACCCAAAGTGGGTGACAAGATACCTTTAATTTACAATCTAGAGCAGCCATGGTATTTTACAGCAGGCAATTTTTTTTTACTTCTCTTTTTGTCTTTATTTTTAGTCCCTATTGATGTTTTGTTCCCAGATGTAGGAATGTAGCTGAACAGGGGCTGCTGCTAATTATTAAGAAAATATCCACATGAGGTCCAGATGTTAATGTGTGATCATTTTTTCTATCAGCAAATATATTTTCTTTCTGTGCCATGTTGAGATCAGATCAGACTCTTCCTACCCTTTACCTCAGTCATTTGGAGCCCTTACTTTATTTAGTTTTCAATGGGTTACATATCATTCACCCACATGCTTAAGTAAGGTTTACAGCCAAATGAAGTAACTTCATTTATGTCTCTTATTTTGTGAAGCACAATCTAATTTAGGTTTCCATAGAAAGAGAGCCCTTTAAGAAAGACAGTTTATTTGCAATTTATAAACTGCTGAAAGTAAGCACCAAGAGAATGTCTGGAGAGAAAAAAAATAAAGACAGAATTTTGCTAGATTTTAACATTGTGTGTTTTCTTCTATGCTAGTTATTAATAATAGAAGAGTAATACAAGACCCTCAGTTCACTTGGGGGATTTTGAAAATCTCTCTGCTGGAAAACAAAACAAAACAAAATGCAGTTAGTCTCTCAAGGCTTGCCAAAGGATCAATAAATGTTCACCACATAAAAAAGATTTTACATTTTAATTTGAAATTTATTTACTGAGTCTACACTCCAGAGCAATACAGCTGTTTAAACAGCAACAGCTATCACAATGTTTTCTAAAGCCAAACTCCTATTGTACACAGACTTTACATTGTTCTGAATCCTCTGAAAGTATCAACACTATAAACTGAATGCTCAGCCCTAGAAATATTGCATTGCCTTCTGTACCTCTCACACAGGAATAAATGAGATTAAAACAGAACCAAAATTGATCATTTAAAATGAAAAAGCAATGAGCTTACAATTGTTATGGTAACTACCATACAATTTTTTTTGATTCTTGGAAATATTGAAAAGATACCTCATTAAAGCATGTTTCTGTTAGTAGATACATAAATTTATTTCCATTTGTAGACAAAACTAGGTGATGAAATCCAGAAGACACTATAATTTCAAACTGCATTTTTGCTCAAACAGATTATTACATTACAAAGTCTCCCAACGGACCAAGGATCCAGGAGGCTGCTCGTTGTCTGGTCTGGCTTCCGTGACGGGGCCTAGGCATTGGCCTTCAGCGGAGTTGGCTGGGAATCAATTTCAAATGGGTAATATTCAAATTTTGAGCATGATACTGACATATCTGGTTGTTCTGTGCAAGAATTGATGACATGAAAAGATTTGAGAGGTATACGGTTGTAAACTGGCTTTACATTATTTTTTAACTTACTAATAAATTTAGGTTGATTTGTGCCATCTTTGTCATGGAAGTTTACCTAAAGGAAAGGAGCCATTCAATCACTCAGAAAACTTTTGGTGTTAAAGTCACTCCATGCAGACTTACGTGTGGTGTGCCAAATCTCCGAAAACCTTTCAATGACTCCTATACAAGTTAACTTAAAGTCGTTTACTAATTAACAAGCCAAACATTGCGAAAAAAAGTTTAATATCCATTTTACATCTTTGCATCTTGTAATATTAGAACGCTCAATCTCCAACAGTACACTATATCTTCTTACATTATAATAAATAACAATCATGTAAATTAATCCACTAACCTGGCACCAAAAAGAAGACAGGCTGTATGTCTAAAAGAAATTATTAGATGGTATGTCTACATATTCTATTTCTCTTTTTTTTCTATTAAGAAACTAATATATTTAACAGGAATAAAAATTAAGGGGAGCATATAAATTGTTTTATTTTCCATTCAGCCTTATAGCATATGGAGAAAAGGAAAGTTATGATTAGCTATTAGTAGAGTTTTTAAACATTTTAAAGGACAGGAAAAAATTTATGAGGTCACAGGTCTTTTATAATATTTTCCAAAGTTGTCATCATTGGCTTTGGGCTTTACATTTCAGGAGCTGGAATCCCCACCTGCATCCAAACATCATGGAATTATTGGAAATATTAGACTTCTTTACAATGCTAATTAATATCTAAAATTTAAGAGGAAATAGCATATCTTGGAGAGACTAGTAAGTAAAGCTTGTATTCACAGTCCTCACTAAAGATTGGCCCCTAAAAGACATTATAATGTAAATTTCATAGTAATTATGTTTCAACTAACAAAATCATGATTGTTACATTTATGAAGTACTACCAATCTGGAAACAAAAATTATTTCAGAGAATTGAAAAGCATCTTGTTAAAATTACAATTTCCTTGACCACTCAGTTTTATATAACTATAGATTAAAAAGTCTTTCAAATGGATTATTACACCTACCTGCTTACAGGCAAGATTATACCTAGATTATTTAGTGATTGTAGCTGGTCGGGGGGAGAATACAGAAAATACAGCAAATCATTTATAATCATTTCTAGTCCCAGAAATTCCATTGCTAAGAAATACTTCCTTCATATCATTATGGGCCTTCCTGCCCACTCTAACTCCAGAACACCAAACTCTGGACAATCGGGTCAACCCTAAGATGGATCATCTCAATTGACTGAACACATCATTAACAGACCAAGCATATTGTGATAACACAATAGCATTCAACATTATTTTTATATCAGACAAAAATAGTGTTTATTTTCCAACATTTCCACTGCAATTGTTAGTACGTTTTTTCAAAAATTAAGTACTTAGAGTACAAAGATTTAGCTACACAAAGTGAAATGTTAGCAATGTGTTCTTGTGGGAAGAACAGTGGTCCAAGGGTTTCCACATGACTTTGACTAATAATCCATAACACTTTAGGCAAGTGACTTGGCCTCTCGCTTACTGTTTTTGAACAGTAAAATTGGAATAACACTGGTTAGCTGAGGAAAATAATTACATAAGTAACATAGATTGCAGTATTCATAAAAATGCCAAATTTACCTTTCTACATAACAGCAGGATATGGGCCTTAAATTAACTTCCTCATTTCCACAACAGATATGGTATACTGAGAAGTCCCAAAGTTTTACTATAGCATCTAGAGTTTCTCTCTCCAAATAAACAGAAAAATAAAACGTATTACAATCATAATGGCTGAGAGTTTAAACACTATTAGTACAAAAAGCAAGCTTAATACAAAAATAAATATACAGATTTACATAAAGGCAATAAGAAAAATAATGCCATTTGTCATTTTTACACTTTCATTGAAAACTTTTTTAAATATTAGTTTTCTCCCTTCTGAAAGAGATAAGAACAAAATTTCCAGAGTCCGAGAGAAAACTCTTAAAAGGACAGAAAGTAATTTTTACTAAACGTAGGTAACAAAGTTGTGATGGTTTAAGATGAAGAAAGGGATGCTTTCTTCACCTACTCTCTCAATGC
>VMDR010022514.1:0-16164 GCA_007922815.1 Macrotus californicus | reverse complement strand
TAAGCTCTATATCTCTAGGATAAATTCCTAGAAGTAGAATTACTGGGTAAAATGGTCCTTCCATTTGTAATTTTGATAGATATTGCCAAATTACCCTCTAAGAGACTCTACCAATTTATACTCTTATCAGCAATGTGTAATTAGTGTATTTTTCCACAGATTTGCTAACATACGCTTAATTAAACTTTGGAATTTTTGCTGATCACATAGGTTAAAATAGCATCCTTATTATTCTGAGTTTACATTAATCCTGTTATGAGAGTGAAGTCAGGGAATTTTTTTACAGAGTTAAGAGCCATTTTAATTTTCTTTTACTGGCTTCCTTGCTCATGTATTCCACTTGTGTTTCTATTGTTTTGCTGGCCTTTTTGTGTTGATTTCAGGAACTCTTCATATTAGACTTATAACTTCATATCATAATAGAAAAGCCAACTTGAATCTGAGATTTTAAAATAATTCTCCCTTGTTTTCTTCTGGTTCTTAAATTACATTTAAAATATTTGATACGTTTGCAATTTATCCTGGATTGTGGTGTGAGGAACCACACAACATTTTTTTGTTTCAAGTAGGCTACCCACTTTTACAGTACTATTTATTGAATTATTCAACTTTTCCCCACTTTAAGATGCCACCTTTGTTACAAACCCAGTTCCTATATGTATTTGGAATAGGTATTTAGACTTTCTATTTTCTTTCATTGGTCTGTCTACTCATGTACCAGTTCCCACGATGTTTTAGTGGTTTAATATTTGGTAGGTATAATTCCCTTCAAGTCGCTTTTCTTTTTGGAGTTCTTATGACTATTCTGGTTTATGTCTTTTTCTTTTATGTATCGATTTTAGAGAGAGAGGGAGGGAGAGAGAGCGAGAAAGAAACATCAATTTGTTGTTCTACTTATTATGCATTCACTGGTTGCATAATGTATGGTCCCTGATGCGGGACAGAACCTGCAGTCTTGGTGTACCTGGACACGCTCTAACCACCTGAACTGCATGGCCAGGGCTGTGTTTCCTTCACGAACTTCAGACTCACCTCTGGGTAAAACAAAATCTGTGTTTTTTATTGGGATCATGATGAAAAGTAAGTTTAGGGAGAACTGACAACTTTTTATGATGATGTCATTCCGTGCGAGAACATTTTCCCAGTCTTTCTGTAACTTTTAGAAATGTTTAGTTTTTTTCATTTTGCATTTGAATATTTCTGATTAAACTTATACCTGGTATTTACTATTTTAATTGCTATTATAGGTAGTATAGTTTTTTACTTCTCATTACTGGTTGTTGTTTGTATATATGAATGTGTTTGTATATATTGTTTGTATATGTATTGATTTCCATATATTAATTTTGTATCTTGCTACTTTACTGAATTATCTATCTTATTGTTTATAGTATATTTTGAATTGATTTTTTAGGGTTTAAAATATATACTCCTATCAGTTGAAAATGGATGGTTTTAAATCCCCAAACTGAGTGATAAATAACAATGATAAAGTGGATATTTTTATAATGACTGTAATGAATCCACTTATTGCGTGCGTTTCCCATCAAGCATCATGCTAGCTTTTGGGTTGAGGGAGTGTGTTTCTCCATGTGAAGGAGGTAGCCATTGATTCTTCTTTTATTGACTATTGCATCAGAAATGTGTTCAATTCTTTCAAACGTCTTTTCAGCATCTATGAATATGATTATTTGATTTTCTCCCATAGATCTATTATTATAATTAGCCTGATTTTTACCTTGTCATAATCTAGTTTGTGGCAATTCTATGATTCTTTGCTTTCAGAATTTGGGCTTTGCTTAAAGTTCAGAAGTACAGAACTTTATTTTTATTGATATATAGAAAAATAACCTTTTTCTAATCAAATGCAGGTGAATTGGGAGAAAAGGGGGAGCGTGGTCCTCCAGGAAGAGGTCCCAAGGGCTTGCCGGGAACCACAGGTCTCCCAGGTAAGAGGGCCGTGTGTCAGGGTGAGGCCGAGCTATGGTGACCATATTGTAAACACTTGCTTTTTAATCACTTAAGCATATCATGTGATACTCAAGAATGGTGGGCATCAACTTTCCAGACCAACTTTAATGAAGAGTTAAATGTTCTCTAAATCTGTATTCTTTATGAGAAAATATGTCAGGACTTGAAATGTTAATTATTTAAATAGATGCTTTAAGAAATTGTTGGTCTAGCCACCTGTGCTTGTTATGGAATTCTGAACAAATGGGGTCCTCTCCACTTCAAGGCCAGTTGGTAGTTTCCTGTGTGTTAAAACATTTTGACTAAAAAGTCAGAGTCCTAGAAAAATTCATCTAAGTTTGCAAACTATTCATTTTGCACAGCGAGTAACTGAAATTTTATTTTAAAAGCTCCTGTTTCAAACATCCTGACCCTCCAAAGACCCATATCCAAATAAATAAATAAACCTGAACATTCCTACTCATGGCCCGAAAGAGCCACACACAAGCCACATGTCACTGCTGTGTCAACTGAGGCGACGCAGTGGCCTGTGGGTGAGAGCCCAGGGTCTCTCTTTACACACCGGTTACTCGGTCCGCCGGAGACTGGGCCGCAACAGCTTCGCCCACTGGGGAGATGACCTGCAGGCCCAAGCAGAGAAAGACCATAGCAGGATATAAAGCCAGGTGGTTTATGAGCGCGGACGACATGCTGTTTCCCTGCCACCTTCTCTGATGGCTGCTCAGGAAGGCTCCCAAACCTCTGGAGCTGAGGAGAGTCCAGGCAACAGGAGCTGTGCAGGAAAAGCGTGGCACGTGCTTTCACAGTGGATTTGAAAAACTCGTTTTAGGGAAATTTAGAAAAAGTAATGATCGCTTTTTAATTCTGCCACAGGCTTACATATTCAATCATGGCTATAATTACAGCCCCAAACATCATTGCTTTCTAATTATACATTTCATTGCTCCTGGGGATTGCTTTCTCATTAAATTACGTTTAAAAAATATGAACACATTTGGCGATAGCTCCAACACTGCCTTTCTAAAACTGTGGGTCTGTTAAGAGGTTTTCACAAATTGATACATTTTTTGTGATTGGAAAAGGAAAGAATCTGGTTGGCACTAAATGGGCCAAGAGAAGATTCACTGAGAGATGTTCAGAGAAAGAGAAAAGAAATAGAACTTACCGAGTGCTTTTTTCTTTCCTCAATGGTAGCAACAGGAGGTTTTAAAGCTGGTAAAATACTGTCATTACAATTTACTTAATTGTCTATATATTGAATATATAGGATAACCTTACGATTTCTCCTCCCATTTTGTCGACAAGTCACTTAACAGTTCTTGGACAAGTGACTTGCACTATTGTCAAGATTTTCCTCTAACACAGATATGTTATTGTTTCTGGTGACTCTTTCAAAAAGTCTGTTGATAAACATTTTACAAAGGGGAAATTTGAGGAAGACAGCTCTGTATGTGCAGTGTCTCTGGGTGCCACCAGGGGGCGCATGATGTCCCACCTGCGGTAGCCCACTAGGAGTCCCTGAGTCTGACTGGTTTTCAAGTGCTCCTGGGCCATTGTTCTGCCAAAATTGAGCTTGGCTGATTTGCATTTTGATAAATGAAACATCCATGCATGGGCAAAGTGGTAAGGCAGTACAAGCTCATTAGTGGCAGCTCTACCTGGTTGTCATCTTGTCTCCCTTATGAAACACCATAAATTTGTTACAGCTGGTCTTGGATTTAGTACTTAAATTTGATTTGTTAAAAGCAATGTTATGGGCTCTCCTTTTCAGGACTCCCAAGACCTCTTCCCTCCCTCTTCCTTTCTGCCTTTGTCAGTCCTTGCCCCTCCCTTCCTGGTACCACTGTGAAATCTGGTCCTTTTTTTTTTTTTTTTTCCTGTGCTTCTGTTACATATTCATTGAATGGATATTTGACAGTTTTTAAAAATTAAAGCTAACTTTCAAAAGCACACAGGCACAAAGGGGCTATATTTATCACGCTCCCTGAGGCATAGGCCTGGGGCTTGGGATTTTGGGTCAGCTGACATTCTCTTGTCTGTGCGTAAATATGCACAGCTACGAATTCCCCAAATCCATCAAGGCCCTGAACACGGGCATTCTGTGGCATCCCTCCTTTAGAGCTAGACTGCTGAGTGTGGGCTCCACCAGTCAGCCACCCTGGACTCAAATCTCGACTCTGTCACTTACTAATTTTATGACATTGGACAAGTTATGTCATTGCTCTGTGGCTCCTTTTCTCCATTTATAAGATAGTGTATTTGTGATAGCATAATTCTGATTAATCCATCCACATAAAGTGATTAGGATAGTTTCTGGCCATGGTAAGTGCTCAGGAAATGTTGGTTGCTGTTACCACTGTTAATATAATGAGTCCGTGGTTGCTTTTGGAGGTGGACAAAGGAGAGCTGGGCCACAGCCGGACCCTAGTTAAGCCCCTGCGGCCTCTGGCTCCGGCTCTGGGTCGGCAGCAATCAGCTACTCTGCTCTCAGTCAGCTCCACCCCTAACAGCTCAGACCTGCCCTCTCCCAAAATCTTCTTCAACTCCAAATCCCAAATGCAAAGTACTGACCGGCAGTACATCATTTCACTGATTAACTGAGAGCACTGAGAGGCTGGGCCATTTTAAATGTTCCTGGTGGAGCTTGGAATGTGATTGGAATGTGACTTCTGGTCTGTCACAAACATAATTGTAATAGGACTTTAGGACCCAGGGGGACCTTCAATATTTATGCAGGAGCTCTCTGGAACCTTCTAGGTAAATATATATCTTACCTAAAAGGAAGAGCCTGCAGAACAAGGTATACTACAACCTCCTTTGCTGTCTCATCTGCTGCATTCGGGACTCAGATCCTTCTGGACGGAATAAAGACCATTTGGTCATTCTTCTTTGTGTTAGCATATGTGCTGTATTTAAAAAAAATGTAACCAAGGCCTTCATTATCTATCAGTTATCAGAATTCCTTTATTCTTTCTGGACAATTTTGGTTCTCTTCTCCCCTTCATATCTGTCACTTTGTTCAGGGTTAAGCATTACAAGGCCCTTTGGGGCTGTAATGCTACATTGCCTGACATGGACCCTGGGTCATTATCACATTGGTGCTCACTTGGGCTGGAGTGCTGTGGTTTAAAGTACAGACACACCATCTAGTGTGTTTCTTCTCACAGTCAGGAGTAGTCAGGGCAGAGATGGGGGAAGTCTGGGCTCTGGAACTAGCCTGCCCGGGCATGTGCATTGCTCCGTCTCTTATTTTCAGCCACGCTTCCTCTTAGTGCCTTAGTTTCTCCTCTGCAGAATGGGAATAATAACTGCATCTACCCTAGACAGTTATTTAGGAAGATCTATGTGTATGTTAATAGTGCCTGGCATATGGCAAGCGTTCTGCAAATTTAGCTGTTAGTATTATTGTTATTTCTCTGTTTATGTTTGAGGAAATAGAGTCTTACAAAGGTCATCTGTCCTGACAAAGTTCTCTTAGGTAATAAGTGATAGAGGCAAACATTTATGCTTTCTGCATCCAGTGCACTTAGTAGACAAAATGATGATCTGGCTGTCCCCTAACCACTTATAATCTTGATTCCCTTCCTGCCTCTTTCACAGAGTGGTGTGGATCACATTAGAGACCCCTGGGATCTTGGAGCCTCCCCAATCCCTGCCCCCCCCTTCGGTTTCCTACCAGAGGCCTTTAGTAGTATTACTAGATTGGGTCATCTCATGAAGAGCAACTCTCTATGCCTGATGCCACTGAACTTTGTGAAAAGTTCCTGGGCACACTGAGGATTTCAAAGAAAAATATTTAATAATGGGTTTTAATTCCTTCGTGTGCATTCAAACTCGTGAAGGAAAGGAGTTAAATGGGGGATCCTGTATGTATGTGGCCACCAGGGTTGTGACTTGGGAGCTGAGACGCTTTCCCCCTCTTGGACGTGGAGGTAGAGCAGCTTTGTGCTGGCCCACCGGATGAATGGGCTATTCAGCGTGCTCCTGCAAAGTCTGCATGTGGGTGAGCTTGATTGTGAATGCAGGGTGGAAAAAAACAAAGGGCACACTCAGTTTAGCTGTAAGTTTGGCAGTAGTTATTTATCCTGTTTCCGTTGCTGCAGCTATTTTATTTAGTTGTGGCAGTCTTATGTAAACAAACCACTTTACACCAATTTCTTACACATATGTGCTTTGTCCGAGACCACAAAACTAAGTGCAGCATAAGGTGAAAAATACAGGAAAGGTCCTGGCACGTACAAAGATTTTACATCACCAGTGGGTCAATATTGAATACCCTACTTAATACTTAAAATTATATTCAGGTTTTTGTTTTGTTTTTTAAATCTTCCAACAGTCCCTTTCATTCTGTAGCTTGTATTAGATCCTTCAGAATGTTTTGGTGGGCTTTGGCCTCCACTGATGTAACATGACTGCCCTCTGGTGTTTGCACACATAATGACATAGACATTCGGTTAAAAATCATGAAATGTTTTGCCCATTTTTATACAGGGTCTGGCAGAAGTAATGCCTACTGGAGAGTGGTTGGTAGGATAATAATAAGGTTGTAGTCATTTATAGTCTTAATTCAAACATTTCACCTAAAATGTCATGTGGTGTGCTTGAGTGTGATATTGTTATGTTACAGAATTGCATGCCTATGATTTAGCAATAAAACAGGGGCGTTATTTGTGCCAGACCCGGTAGGTCCTTGAACTCTCAGAGCACTGAATAGTCGTCACACAGCTGCTGCAGACAGCACACACAGCAGGCAGGCCCCGCAGAAGGAGCACACTTCAGGTCTGCACTTTCTCTTTCAGACTTGAAAAGCAGTTTATAGATTTGTGTTCATGCAGCTGCTGGATTTCTTGAATGACTTGGACTGTGACTGTTTTACTCCCAAGGAGGGTTCTCACACAGTGACTTTAGAGCGCCATTGGGAGTAAATGCCCAGTGTCAGGGCTCACCAGAGACCTACAGTCTGTTATGTGAACGCTGTTTCTCTGCCCCCACCCTCAGCCGCTTCTCCAAGGCAAAATCTGGGAAAAATACCCTTAGTTATGACAAGTAGAGGTCTAGAAGGATTAATACTAACTCTGGGCTCTTGTGCCTCTGTCTACTTTCAGGCCCGATGAATGAAGCAAAAACACCACACACACACACATACACACACACACACACACACACACACACACACACACACGCCTGGGCAGAGTTAGCATTTAAGAGGCATGAAAACACAGTTAGGCCAGGGGGTGGCTCAGGCCCTGTTGCCAACCCCAACACCTTCTAGCTGTAGGAGAGGGTGGACCGTGGTTTGACCCTCCTCACTCTCAGGTTGCACAGAAGGAAATGGGTCAATAATGAGCACAGAGCGGGGGCAAGGGCACAGGGAGACTATTGTATGTGCAGGTGATGGCGATGAGGATGACAATGATGATTCATCACCCAAAGTCTAAGGGGTAAATTGCTGTCTTGGTCAGTGGGAGAATTGGGCTAGACAAGCCTTTTATAAGACCAAACAAGGCTAGGCAGGATGACTTCCTCAACTCCTTCTCAAGGGTTGAGCCAGAATCTGAGATGAACTCAAGTGCAAAATGAAAAACCCTCCTAGAATGTGTTGAACTGGAGGGCTAAACGTGAAAGCTTTCCTCCTACTTTTTAATAGTTTGTGTATTAGAGAATTAATTTCCTTACATTGAAGGTTTTAGGCAGGAGGCTGGCTCCCCAAATGTTTAAAACTTTGAGTTAGTTGCTCACATTGTAAATTGAGAGATATTTCTTTAAAAACTCAGTTTCCTGGCTTCTTTTGAACGCTGCTGGAGGTTCTGGCAGTACCGGTCCATGCTCCTTCCTGGCAGCTGTTAACGGAGCAGAGCCGCGCCGGCATCCGCACCCCGACCGCCATGGGCCTCGGTCCTCTGCTGCCTCCCAAAGCTGAGCTGGAATCTCATCGTCCGTCCAACTGTCATTACACTTGCGCTGCTGGTTTTTGTCCAGTAAAGACAGTGGTGACTTTCTTAACCCAGGGCCATTTATTTAGGACACCAGGAGCCTGCAAACTTTTTTGTAAAGGAGCACGCTCTTTGGCTTTAAGGCCACGTGTTTTCTGTTGCATCTACTCAGCTCTACCCTTGTTGTGCAAATCGCTGATAGGCAGGGTGTAGACTAACGCATGGCTGTGTCCCATTTAGACTGTTTACAGGTACAGGAGGTGGCTCACGGGCAGTGTGTAGACTAACGCATGGCTGTGTCCCATTTAGACTGTTTACAGGTACAGGAGGTGGCTCACGAGCAGGGTGTAGACTAACGCATGGCTGTGTCCCATTTAGACTGTTTACAGGTACAGGAGGTGGCTCACGGGCAGTGTGTAGACTAACGCATGGCTGTGTCCCATTTAGACTGTTTACAGGTACAGGAGGTGGCTCACGGGCAGGGTATAGACTAATGCATGGCTGTGTCCCATTTAGACTGTTTACAGGTACAGGAGGTGGCTCACGGGCTGCCTTTGGCCCCTCCCAACCTACACGCCGTCCTGATCCCGGTGGTCATTTTGTTTGCAGCCTTTTCTTGGGGCATTTTCTCCTCCTAATCGTGACTGATCTTAAGGTAGACCTGGTAATGCTACCCATGAGGTGTATGAAAACCACCTTTTGTACGCATTTATGTCTGGCCTATATCTTAAACCTTAAAAAATCACCTCTAGGTGCTCCCAGCACGAGGAGATCTGAATGGGCTCTGCTAAGGGCACGGCTCTGCTAAGGCCTTGCTTGTCGGTGCTCTGGGTGAGAGAGGAGCTTTCTCAGGGGGCCTCATTGTTAGCGGAAAACACATAATCACTGGCTTCATCACAACTTAATACAGTCAAATGAAAGCTTATGAGATAAATGAGGGGAAATTATTTACACCTCTGCTTATCTACTGCCTTGAGATGGACATTGTCAAAGATAATTATTCTCATACAACTTACTAATGTTTTGTCCTATAACATTGCTTTATATGGATCCACTTTGTAAGCCTCCAGGGAGAGTGGGTGTCACAGGCAAGGCAGGCTCGCTAACCTACCTTCCTTCTAAAAGTATGTGAGGTGTGTGTACTAAGATCATGTAGTAAGACCAGACCACTATAATAAGACCAACAAGAGACATGTAATATGGCCACTAAAATAGAAAAGGAAAATTAAACACCCTTGAGAAGGAAGGAAAGTCAACCTGAGGACATGAGTCATTGGCATGTGGATTTGGCCTTAGCCTTTTCGGCTGAATGGCCAAATCCCAGGGCAGAGGTGGGCGGGGGGTCTCTGTAGAACCACCCACATCACGGAGGCAGGCTGTTTTACCTGGTTCTCATCGCTGCCTTTGCAATGAGAGTGTGAAAGCATGGCTGGTGAGATGGCTGGAAGCTTCAGCAGAAACCCCTCTTTGTTCCGAGTGCCTCACTGGGGGAACGGAACAACTGTGAACTTGAGAAAAGGAAGAAGCGCCCTGGAGGAACCAAGACTTGGGTGCAGTTCCTGTCAGCACAGGCCCCTGATAAGAATGTCATGGAACTTTGTAGGGTGTGTTGTGCAGTTTTGTAAAGATATTAATCAATAATGTCCTAATAATTATAATAATAGTCTCCATTTTCCAGATACTTTCAGGCATAGATTTAATTATAAGGAAGGCATTATTCCATCACAAAGTGAGAAATGAGTGACTTGTTAATGTCACCATCTCCATAAACGGCAGAGCTAGACTTAGAGCCCTCTGTCTGTGTCCAAAGTCTCTTCTAACCACTGAGCATCCTTCTCGCCATCTGGATGTTGATCCCTGTTGGAAACCAGGGCCACTGCTACAGGAGTGCTGTTCAAGGGACATGCAATGGGAGCCACAAATACCAGCTGGGTGTGTGTGTGGTTTGTAATGTTTGTAATAAGTCAGGCGGAAAAAGTACGTGGGATATAAAACTGAAAGAAACAAATGAACAAATGAGACAAATAAAGACTCACAGACACAGACAGAAGTATGGTTGCCAGAGGGAGGGGGTGGGGGGATGTGAAGAGTGAAGTGGGACAAGTCTTCAGGTGTGACAGAAGGGGACCTGACTTCAGGTGGTCGACAGTGCAGTACACAGATCATGGAGTTATATACTTGAAAACCATATAATTTCATTAACCAATGTCACCCCAGTAAATTCAATAAAATTAAAGAAAACAGTGTTGGGATTATGAAAAAATAAATCTTCCAGTAGCCACATTAAGAAAGTCAAAAAAATCAGGCTTAATTTGTTTTAATAATATAGTTTATTTAACCCATGGTGTTTAAAATACATTATTCTATAATAAATACAAAAATTATTAACAAAATATTTTACATTTTTTCATACTAAGTCTTCATAATCTAGGTGAGCTGTATGCCTGTAGTTTATCCATTTTGACTTAGCCACATTTCAGTGCTCAGTGGACCTCAGTGGCTAGAGGCTACCACGTTGGACAGCACACCTCTACAGGTGGGAATGTGGGTTAGAGACCTGAGGTCTTCCACTTTTATTTTCTAAGAAAACCAAGTTCAATGAAGGAATTTTATCATCTTCTCCATCATCATCATCGTCATCCACCATTTCCAAAAGCTCCCATGTACATGCTGTGGGGCTGTGGGGTCTAGTGCCTTCTGCCATCTCTTCACACTGCGACTTTGTGTGTTTCAGGTGACCCAGGCCCTGCCAGCTATGGGAGGAACGGCAGGGACGGCGAGCGAGGCCCTCCTGGAGTGGCAGGAATTCCTGGTGTGCCCGGCCCCCCAGGCCCTCCTGGTCTTCCTGGTTTCTGCGAGCCAGCCTCCTGCACCGTGCAGGCTGGTCAGCGAGCCTTCAGCAAAGGGCCAGTTCAGTGAAAGCCTTAGTGCTGCGTGGCTGTCTGCATACATTGCCCCTGGCAAAGGAGCTGAGAGAAATACCGCCGATGCCGGGGCAAGTGATGACAGTGTATTACCTTCAACATTATTACAGGAGCCCTACCTGACCATCTGATTTAGAACAATGGTGCTATTCCATAAATCCTCTTTCCTTTCTCTTGGAGGAGAGACAGCAGAGTCATCGGGACAAACAAACAAACAAACAAATCCTCCCTTTAAGTAAATTTATAATCCTGTTCCCAGGATCTTGAACTTCAGTGTGCTACACATATGTGATATATTGTGGGCCACTGTGCCAATAAACAAAAACAACTGTTTGGCTTACCTCAGTTGCAGTAGTTATTTTCATTTTTATTTAGATGTTCTCAGATTCCTGTTCAGCTATGCAGAGGATCACAGACTAGTTATGAAGAAACCCACTGCGGTCCAGAGAACTGGTGCTTAAAATCCCCAGCAAGGTGCTCTCTCCAGAGTGGCAAGAGAGCACCGGGCCACGTGGGATGATGTCACAGCACAGGCTGGTTTTCACGGTTGGCCTGAATTTTTGTTGAATTGTACTGTACCCCAAACCTCGTAACAGTTTGAGCTCTTCTATGTGAAAGTAAAGGAGGAATTTTAATATCCTGCCATGCATAAGATTTATTGATGAGATTATTTATTTTAAAGGTTGAGGTAACATCTCTGGTTGTACCCAAGAAGAAATAAATATGGTTTCCTAATCTCTTGCATGTTTTCTTGTAAATAGTCATGTTCAATAAAAAGAAGTCACTGAACTTATTTAGATACATTAAAAGTTGTAACTCACTGGTATTTCTCTAGGTATATGTTTGTATTATTGCCTTTTTTCTACAGAGAAATTAAAAAGCCTTTACTGTCCCCCTAAAGGTACCACCCAGCGACAGAAATTCTCTGCACGTGTGTGTGTGTGGGGGGTGGGGGGAGGTGGGGGCAGGGAGCTTCATAGGCCTTTTCAAAATTCCAATGAAAGCTCTGGGTCCAAACCCTGGGGAGATGCACAAAGGCACGGGCATGGACGTGTTTGCAGACTACTTCAGGGTCTTGATGGACCCCCTAAATCTAGGCTGGCTCCGTTTCTAGGGTAGAAACTGCTGCTTTCACTTCAGTGTTTCGTCAGCTCCCTCACACTGAGACCCTCGCTGCTGCCAAATGATTACGTTTCACCATTTTTCTCATACCTTTTATAAAGGCAGCTCAGCTACAGCACTGTATTCTCATCAATAAGCTAGGTATTGCTCGGCCACTCAAGCATTTTATTACTATTTATGTAATCACATTGGCGTGCTGTTTTACCAACATCTATTTAAATTATTGATCAGACTTAATGCATGCATTCTATGTCACAGTGCACATGAGTGGTGCGTCCCAGGGCAGAGCACAGAGCAGTCAAGGCCTTCGGTGTTTGTGGGACTCAGCTCTCTCCAGTCAGGGGGGAGTGAGCCCTAACAGGGCTTTTGATACCATTTTTCCCCTTGCGTGTATGTTCTATACATTCAAAAATCTTAGCCTTATTTGTTGGGCCAAGTCAGTCTTTATGTAGTCTGTATTGGGAATTCTTTCCAACTGCTTACAGCATCTAGTTCTGTACTTCTAGCATGGACTGTGCTTGAGGAGGGAGGTCCCAGCATGGCTCCACGGATCAGTGCTGTTGACACACACCGAGAAGGATGTGCTGCTCGTTTCTGGAAATAGAGATATCTGTGTGAGCTACGTAAAATGATCTTTACAGAAATGGCGAACCTTTTCAGGCTCTGTGACATATATCAAATAAATGCAAAGAAGTTGCCTTGTCTTTTCACCAAGGTCATTTTATTTTTAACTGGGGTGACATGATTACACACAATGAAAGAAAAATTAGATAACCAAATAATTATGCTTCTCAGTTATGTAATACAATGTTCATAAGGAAATTAAAAATACTAAGATTTCAAAGAGCAGTTCATTCCAGTGTTTTACAAACGTGATACACGAAAGGCTGTACAACAGACTCCACAGATGTCACAATCAATACTGGAAACAACCACCGGCGTTTACACACAGTCTGTGTAAAACCAGCACATCCCAAATGGTGGGAGCAATCCGTTTTAAACTCAGTTAAGTGAAATCGTTTCTGAAGCCGTAAATACTTGCCTGAGAAATTGCAAAGAAAAGTGTCCAGCAAAGTCTCTCCATGAGAGTTGATAAATATTGAATTAGACCAAATATCTTTGGCAAAATAGAAATCTCCAACACCTCTCTGAGATATTTTTTCAAAGTTGGCTGGAGTGCTGCCCAGCGCCCTTGCTGAGAGAGGAGTGTGTAAATAATTCAGTTGGTTAGAGACTGGAATGTTATTCGGGGGCAAGTGACTCCTGACTTATTTCTAGGCAGGGCTTCTGCAGCATCACTATATGCTCTTCATCCAGGTATCTGATGGGTTGGTTAAGAACTATGGAAATCACTCCCCAGTCTGACGGAACACAGAAATTCGCTGGCGTGGTTTGGGATTACTGAGCTCCGCCCTGCAGATGAGGCTGCAGGAGCAGTCCTGTTGGTGGTGTGAGGGGCTTGACTATTTACAGACACTTCATATTCCCAGCCGATTAAACAAACATGGCTGTTCTTAAACATCATTAGTTAAATCTGACTTATTTGCAACTGGAAATAAGCTTAATGTAAATCCCTACTTGAGAAGATTACCTCTGATGGTGTTATTAAAGTTTTGGCTATTATGGTGTCTCTGCTGTCTAATAACCTCAAAATAAACCAGTACAGGGGGAAGATCACTAGAAGTACGTGAAACCATACCAAATATCAAATTGCTTTTAGACATTTCCTGGCAGCCCTTAAAAGGAGAGAAAAAGCAACAATAAGAAAAAATAGCACTAGTGAACTAGTAATTTTGATGTTTACAAATGGGCAATGGATGCAAATGATTTTAAATGTATATTTTTAAGAGGATATTTGTGTCCAATAAATGTAGGTGAAGTCCCTTCTTTTCATAGAGTAAAATAAATCCTTTTCAGTTGTGCACTAAGTCCTTTTTAGTGACCTCGTGACCTCGTGACCTTGGACGTGATAGTATGAAGTCCATGTGGCTCAGGAAATATTAAATCAAAATTGGTAACTATACTAATGTGTGCCAAATACACGTGCTCAAATGTTCTTTAAATGATTAAGGAGAGGGAGTGTACCATACTTGTTAGGTTGTCAGAAAGTGGATGCTAACTGCTTTATTTTTAGTCTTCGTAATGTTATTAATAGTCTTAACAAAGGGCGGTCCATGGTAACTTTCCCCTTTACGTGCCTTCACACTTTGCTCTTGAACCAAGTTTTCTAAGAATAACTAGAGAGAACAAAGGAGGGAAAATGGCTCCGAGAAAGTGACTTTCTTCCTGAGATTCATTTGGATTTGTCTTTGCCCTCCAAGTTGAAAATGTGTGTGTGAGAAGACTTGAGAATATTCCTCAGAGAGCACCTGGTTGATTTGCCACATCTAAGGGAAGTGAGGATGAGAATAGTTAAGAACTGTGTAAGCAAATTATAAGTAAACATATGAACCCACTGGCATGTTTTGATGTGATTAATTTCTGTTAAGGAAACATGCAGTGTATTTAACTTCTTATTGCCTATTGTCTTATGACTAATGATGAAGAGCTTAAATTTATGATTAATTGCGATATTTCTTATCCTGTACCGTCCCCGCTACCCCAATGAGCCTGAATGACTTTAGTGAGATCGCTTTGTGGGGTGAAGTCGCAAAGGACTGCCCTGCTCCCTATAATTCTCGTTCGAAATCATTAGACCAGACCTTTGAGGAACAGCCATGGAGATGAGTTATAGGTCTGATCGGGATGAACTGCACCTTGCCCCGCATGCCAAACAAGAGTACAATCACCAGCATGGTGTAAGCAAGCACCGTGCAACAGACTGATTCACAGGTTTCGTGGCGTCCGTGGGGCTCACGTGCGGCCTTTGAGTGCTTTTGGAGCAGTCCTGCCACGGAGGCCTGACAACGCCCCTGCAGTGTGGTGCTGTGGCCACAAGGGGTGGTGCAGAGTAGCCGTGGTGTTAATAACTGCACCTTAGAATTCCTTGATTTAGGGTCAAATTCTTTATTGCTGAGATAATCAACAAGCTCATTATACATAATGAATACATAGGAATCAAGGCCTCAAAGCATTATTTCCATGTAAGACTTAGAATAAAACGAGTGCCATTCCACTTAACATGAGTGTGTTGAATCAAATCTTAGTTTGATGAGGTAAGAGAGAGAACAAACAAAATGGGAAAGTGTTATTTTTAACACAGTTATAAAATATGCCATACAACAATCTGAACTTAAATACATCAATACACTGAAAAATACTTATCCCTAAAATATACCTTAAATAATACAGCAAAATAAAAAGTTGTAATTACCATCTTTACACTCATAAGCTTAGTAAGGTCAAGCAACACACACCCTTCGAAAAACATACACCTCATTGAACTACCCCCTACGTCTGGTGAAATCTCCTACGTTGCTGGCAGTACTCACTTTTGACAAGTTCATGAAGTAACTCCTTGAGTTTTACCATATAACATTCACTATTGGATCTGAGCGTGAATTTTTTTCCTATTTAGATTTTCTTAGACTTGGCTTTAGATCTATAGGCCTGCTTTATCTTTGAGGTAAATTTTTGCTGTTCTGGGTCTGTTTCTCTGAATGAGTTTCCTCTGTGTTCACCTTGCCCTTTATGCAATTTGACTAAAGTGACCAGTTACGCTGGCATGATTTTGTCGAGAAAATTATTTGGGTACACCACACAATGACAGTGGATACATCCATTTCTCTTGTTTCCTGAGACTCCTAGTAGTTAAACACGTTTAATGTAAGTAATCTACCTTTACCAGCCAACTAATAAATGAATACAGTTCAAAGGGCTAAGTCACTTTGAAGTTCCTAGGCGTAAAGGATACAAATTCAATTTCTTTCTGCATCTGCTCCTCTTAGAAGTCTGTGTAATCTCTGAGAGGAAGTGTGTAGAAGTGGGGTGCGTTCCTCACCACTGGAGTGTTAGAAAGAACATTGACGAGAAACAATGAGGAGAAACACTGTGTCTTAAGAAGATGGACATGAACAAATGTGAAAAATAATTTAAGAACAAGAGCAATGAACAAGTCTGCAAACGTATCATGAGAATTCACTGGAAGATTTATGCATTTAAGTTAACCTGGAAATTCTCAGTCTCAGGATATTATTGCCAAAGTTAGGAAAATTAAAATGGCATTTTGAAAAATGGTGTTCCTTATCTTACTTTTGTAAGTTGTGATACAGTTC
>VMDR010022513.1:0-16162 GCA_007922815.1 Macrotus californicus | reverse complement strand
TGAAATGTCTATTTCTGCAAACTCGGCACTGAGTATTGTTATTGTTTTGAATCTGGGCCAAGAAGTAAAACAAGCCCAAACCTATCTCATTGGCCCTTTCATTTTTATTTGTTTATTTGTTTATTTATTTTTATTGCTAGTGAAGCTGGGTATATCTTAGTGTGTTTATCAGCCATAATATGGTATTTGTCCCTTTCTTGAAAATTATTTAAGGGTTCATTTTTTCATAAGTGTCTTGACTACCAGTCTGTTCTATAGATTGTGGACATTTTTTTCTCTGTTTTCTTTTCATTTAGTTTAGGTAAAGTTTAGGAATTTTATGTATCAAATCTAGCAGCTTCTTCTTTTATGGGTTGTGGCTTTGACATCCTCGTTAGAAAGTTCTTCTGCAATCAAGGATCATAAAATTATTCATCAACATTTTACTAGGTACTTTAATCAATTTGGAATTTATTGTGGTTCCTAGAAAATATTTGCATCTATTTTTAATAATTTTTACCTGGACTACTTGGGTTCTATGGTTAGTCACCCATGGTGGAGGGGATCTGAATCAATCAGATACTGATGATAAGACACAGTGACTAGTATTTCAAACGCTCTCCTGACAGCTGGCAGTGGTCCCTGCTGTCTCCTAGCTGGCGGCCTGAGTTGTCCACAACGCATCACGAGGGGGAGCCTTTGTGCTTTAGTAAATACAGCTAATGCTTCCCAGGCCCACTCCTTTCGTTTGGAGCTTTTTGTCCAACCTCTGATTGTTTCTTTCTTGAGCGTACAAAAAGCAGTGTGTTGATGTGGTCAGAAAAAAAAACAACCTAAAAAATTTAAAATTGAGCTACACAGAGGACAAATCCTAAATGTTACTGAATCTGAATTGAAAATATTTTCTTCTCTGCAGAAGAAAAAGATTTAAATTTTGTTCATTATTCTCTGGTTTCCCAATTATTGGAATACACTTCCTTATGAACAATGGCATTCAGATCCATATTTGACGTTGAGGACTTGAATGAAAAGTAAAATAAAGTGTTACATATTATGGGGATTTTTTTTTTCCTGCAGTGGTCATGTAAGACAGTACGTGTCAAAGATAACATGATGAATATTATTAGCAAGGATTTCCCTCTTTTCTTTATTTACTTATCACTTGGTCAGATTGTTCAGTTAATTAAATATGTTTGCATTTATTCCACCTCTTTGTGCCCTTGTTTTTCAGAACTCTGTTACCTGCATATTTGGGGACCTAAAGTGAATAGAAGGGTGATCCTATCTATGGTTAATCATCAGTAAATTGATATTTTTCTAATGCCTTTCCTTAGTAACATCCAGAATAACGCTGAATTGTATCTTGAGTGGAAACTGCTTACACTATGCCTGTTGTTTGTACTTAACCCTCTAGAACGAGAAATGGGCACTGTCAAACAGCTTCTCTCCCTGGCTGAAGCCTATGCTTTTAAGAATGGATGACAGGCAGAGTGTAAATGTGAAGTCCTCTTAAAGGAGGGTAAAAAGGCTCCCAACTACTCTTGGAGCACATATCCAAGGCTAAACATATGGCCTTGTCATCACAATTTTCCCTATTCCCTTTCTGTGGTTTTAACGTTCTACTTTTATTTATTACCAGAAGGCCTTATCTCTCTAGCCTGCTGCTACAGACTGCGAGGCCAGGATGTAGTGAAAGCACAAAGTAATGAAATAGGATGATCGTAAAATAGAAGGCAAATGGCCACAGCCTCTGTCCGTGTGTTAACAACTTCCCAGGTTCTGTAGCCTGAGCCAAACCATGCAGAAGAGACATAATGTCACGCAGTGCTCATCTTACTTCCATTGCTGTTACCTTTGGTGTCACCAGAAGACTTTAAACTTCGTGAATGTTAAACCTTTCACAAACGTCCAGGGGAAGTGTCAGGCAATGGAAGAAGGGAAAGAAGACAGCTAGAGGACTTGTGTGCTAAGATGCCATTTAAAGGGCAAATAGCAGTTCAAGTGAAGAAATGTCATGCAAATGAAATGTTTTATGGGCTGAGGGTGGCGAACAGTGAAGAAGAAAAGCAATGAATACTGCTTGGTGATATGGTCTTGTGTGATTTCTTTTTTCCCTGCGCAGCCCTTAGCAAAGTTATCAAACTCTAGCCTTGTGCCCTGTGATGAGTGACTGACAGGTGGTTGACTGCAGCAAGTTGGATGACCGTTAAATTAGTGCTTTCCAAAAGCTGGTTCAGTTTTGGCCAATCCCTGGGAGTTGCAGTTAGTGCCAGGGCTTCCCAGGGAGGTCTGCGTCTGTTCCTTCTTTCCCTAGGCGGAGCAGAAGGGGGAGTAAAACAGAGCAATTTGACTCATACGCCCAGATGCCCTGTACAACCATCTCCAGAAATTTCATATCTTTATAATGAAGCTTTAAGATTTCTGTAAATATCTACAATAAGATATTTTTATTCTCAGGTTGAAAAGGATTTTTGAGTGATAATATACGATATTTGTAAAGGATAAATAACAGAGAACTCTAATACACGATTGGTGTGAGTGTGTATTGATACTACTGCACTTTGAAGGACAATTCGCCAACATCTGTTATAATAAAAATGCATTAAACCCTCTCACCTAGTGTCCCGCATCTAGGGATTTACTGTGTGATAATACTAGTGTAAATGAATAAATCAATATGTACAGGATGCTGTTGCACCATTGTTTATGATAGTAAAACAAAATAACCCAAATGTCTACTAACATAGAAATAATTAAATTAAAAAATTAAAATGCTAAGTAGTCATTAAAAAGAAAAAAGTAAAATTATATACATTTCAATTGCTGGGATCTGCCACTTAATAGCTATGTGAACTTGAGCAAATTATTTTATTTCTCTGTGCTCAGTTTACTCATCTGTATAACAGACACAATAATCATCTCTGCTTCAAAAGGTTTCATGAGAAGCAAGTGGATGATACATTATAAAGTATTTAGAACATCACCTGACACATAGTAGGTAAGTGTTACCTCTTTAAAGTCATTACTTTTATTTTTGTATTGGCATGAGAAAATATGCAAGATCAAAACAAAAAAAAGGAAACTTATAAAGAGTATAGATTACACTTTCCCACAAATATAAAAGCAGTAGAGTAATATTTTTTATAGTAATTATTCTTGTCTATGGGGTATGGGGCTATGATGGGCTTTCACATTTTACTTTATATATTTCTAGAATATTTGAATTTTATTATTGTCAATTTTTATAGGAAACTTCGTGGCATGCGGTGAGTAATCACCCCCAGTCCCTCATTTTTCTTGGCTCCTAGAAGGCGTTAGCCTGACGTTTCATATAGTCCGAGTTACTGGCAGAGTTCAGAGTCAAAGAGGAATGAAAATAGAGCAGTGTCTCCTGCACCAACTCTGGGGAAAACCAGGTGTGTTTTGGTAGACACTGTTTTAGTCAGTCTTCGTTTCACAGCAGAATTGAATGAAAGGTACAGATGTTTCCCCTGCATTTCCTGCCTCCATACATGCACAACCTTCCCCCCCATCAACATCCTGCCCCACAGTGGAGCACTTGTTCCAACCAGTGGGCCTGCACTGACCCATTATTCCCTATCACCCAAAGTCCGTAGTTCACAGTAGTGTTCAGTCTTAGTGTTGTGTACTCTATGGTTTTTCACAATGTCTAATAACATGTTTGCACCATTATAGTATGATACAGAAAAATTTAACTGACCTAAAAATCCATCCTGGTCTGCCTCCACACCCTTCCCTACCCCTAACCCCTGGCAATCGTGGATCCTTTTACTGTACCAGGTTTTCCTTCACCAGAATATCATCTAGTTGGAATCATACAGTGGGTGCTCTTTCCACATTAGCTTCTTTCACTTATTAATATGCCTGTAAGTTTCCTCCAGATCTTTTCATGGCTCAAAGTTCATTTCTTTTTAGCACTGAATAATATTTCATTATCTAGATGTACCATAATTTATATATCCATTCACATACTAAAGGACATGTTGGCTGCTCCCAAATTTTGACAATTATGAATCAAGTTGCTGTAAACATTCATGTGCAGGTTTCTATGTGGACATGTTTTCAGCTCAGGTTTTTAAAAAAATTTCCTGTATATTACAGACCCGTAATTTCCAAAAACAAAATGAAAGTGAATTACTAGCAAAATGAGATAAAAGCAAATAGATAAAAAATACAAATCCTTTAAAAATTATTTTTGTCAATTATTTATTTATTTATTTTGAATAGGTTGTTTAAAAATTTTTTTTCCCCATTCCTATTTATGCCCCCTATACCCTCTTCCACAGTGGTGCTTATGATCTTTTGAATTAGTGATTTGGGTTCCTTTGCATATATTCCCAGAAATTGTATCGCTTGGTCAAAAGGCAGATCCATTTTTAATTTTTTGAGGTATCTCCACACTGCTTTCCACAGTGGCTGCACCAGTCTGCATTCTTACCAACAGTGCAAAAAGGTTCCCCTTTCTCCACGTCCTCACCAGCACTGGTTGTTGAGTATTGATGATAACCATTCTGACAGGTGTGAGATGGTATCTCACTGTGGTTTTAATTTGCATTTCTCTGATGATTAGTGATGTTGAGAATCTTTTCATATGTCTACTGGCCATCTGTATGTCTTTGGAGAAGAATCTGTTCAGGTTCTTGGCCCATTTTTAATTTGGTTGTTTGTTTTTTTGGTGTTGAGTTTTGTAAGTACTTTATAAATTTTGGATATTAATCCCTTATCAGATATATCGGTGAATATGTTCTGCCATTCTGTGGGGTGCTTTTTTATTTTATTGATGATTTCCTTTGCTGTGAAACTTAAAATATTTCTTTGTGCATGCCTTTAAACTATCTAGTCTTTTAAATTCTACCTTGACCTCTAAGGCATCATAGACTTATTTTCTAAGTCTTCCTCTTTCTTGATATTCTTAGGTATTTATATAAATTATTGCTTCCTACCTGAGACCCTCTTCTTCTTTGATTTTTGTGATATTATATAGCCCCCTAACTCCTTAAAATCTTAAAATCTCTGGTTCCTAATTTTCCGCTCTGACTTTTGCTGATCCTATCTTCTCGGATAATGCTTTAGACTAAGATAGCAGCGAGGAGAAAAAGATAGAAATGATTGGATCTGAATATGGCTTGGATGTAGTGTTGACAAAACTTGCTGATGGATTTGATGATGGGATGAATGAAAGAGAAGAGTCAAAGATGAATTCTAAGTTTTTAGCTTGAGCAACTGAATAGAGTCATTTACTGAGAAAGTGGGAGGACAAAGTTAGGAAAAGTTAGTAATCAAGAAGCCTATTTAGGTCATACTAAGTTTGAGATGCTTGGATATGTTAAGCTAGCATTTGGGTTTACCATCTGGAGTTCAGTTGAGGAGTCAGGTGAAATATATACATGTAGGGAATCTTAATCATACAGTGATGTTATTACTTTTACATTGGATGAGAAAACCTATGGATGTGGTTTTTAAAAAGTTAGTGTGTGTCAGAATCACATGTAGGGCTCATGGGTTAAAACACAGACTGCTGGCCCTACCTACAGAGGGTCTGGTTCAGTAGCATTGGCATGAGACACAAAAATTTTCATTTCTAATTTCCCTGATGTTGCTAAGCTGGCTCATCCCAGGACCACACGTGAGAATCAGTGCTGAGGAGAGAGGGTGTAGTTAAAGAAACAAAGAGAAGGGGGCTGAGAAATGAGGCCTAGACATGACAACATTTAAAGATTTTAGAGAGGAATTTGAGAAGAAGAGCCATTTGAGGTAGGAAGCAATTTAAAAAAACAGTGACACAGAAACGGAAAAAGAAGGTACTTCAGGAAAGAAGAAACTTGTTGAGTGAAGACGAGAAGATACGTACGATATTTATATCTGACTCTCGAATAACTTGGGGGTTTGAGATGTGGACCTGTGTGCAATGGAAAACGCGCACATAACTTTTGCCTGCACAGTGGCTCTTTGCTTCCGTGGATTCAAGTCAGCCAACTGCAGATGGAGAACAGCATTTTTGACCCGTGCTTGGGAATCTGCGGCTGAGAAGCGGTGGCTGTGAATTTCAAAACACTGTTTTTGATTCAAGGTTGGTTGAATCTGAGGATGCGAAACAGCAGATACAAAATCCACAGATATGAAACCCTGGATATGAAGAACTGTTTATTGAATAATATCTGAGGATAAATGAACCCATGCAGTTCAAACCTGTGTTATTCAAGGATCAAACTGTATGTTTGTTTGTTTATTTATTTTCCAGTATGTATGGGTATTATCCTTTCTTGATTGGGACAGAAGTTTCCAATTTTAGCTCAGATTATTTGAGACCTTTGCCCAAGGAAGCACATCAGAATCACTAAAAGAGGCACCCCAGGTAACACTTATTAATAGAGGACTGCTCTACAGTGTAAACTCCCTGAGAGCAGGACTCCTAAGGGCATTCTTTTTAGTGGACAGTTGACACACATATTTGGGCCTCTAGTCCAAGCCAGCCTGTGAGTAGCCAGAGTTGGTGAGTGGATGTCAGTGTGGTACGGATATGATTCTCACATAGTTCCATCATGATGGGAAATGTGTATTTGAAGTCCTTGCTTTACATTGAAAACATTAGCTCTCCAGAGGCCCCTATTCAAATGGAAATGCCCTGTTTCATAGTGACAGCTTAGTTCAGATTAATTCATCAGATCAGCCCTAAAGGAATGGACTTGGGGTGAGCAAATTTTAGGGGATGCTATGAGATTAGTGGTTTCTGAGGGCAGAAAAATGAGATATTGAAATCTGGGGTCCTACATGCCGGTGTAACTGCTTTAAGACTATCAAAATTTGTAAGGAGGGACATTGGAAGGGCAAATGCCACAATCAATGGCCTATTAAGAATTTTGGTAAGGGGCAGCTGAAATTCTAACATTTGAACCTTATATTTATGCTGTATAGTCCAGAAATGTGGCCTTAGTGTTAACTTTCTTCAGAGCAGATTAGTCTTTTATGAGATGAGGTCAGGGACTTTATGACAGAAATAGAAATATAACAAAGAGTAAATATATCACTTTCCATAATTCAATGACTTTGTCAAGAGACTAATTATAAATAAAAACCAGTAAAAAAGGAAAAAGATTCATCGAAGACATTACAAACTTACTTTTTTTGTCTGATAGTTTAGATGTATATTTTTAGTTGTGATGATAATTCTTGTTGAATTTCATTTACCAGATTGGTGCACATGGTCAGGCAGTTAAAGGTAGTTGACAACCTGCAAATTAACTAATGGAAGGAATTAAAGTATAAATTATAATTCACTGATTGTGTGTGTGTGTGTGTGTGTGTGTGTATATATATATATATATATATATATATATATATATATATATATATATATATATAAATTTTTTTTTTCCTTAAGCAAATTCTTTGACACTTGAAGTTTAAAGTAGAGTGGAGATACACGTGAAGAATTTACTAGAAAAACTAATGGAAGCGCAACCAAATATTCTGGGATAAAGCAAGATTAAACAGGATAATATCCCAAAACAGCACTTTGTAAACTGTAAAGCATTACCTAAATACTTATTGTGAGAAAGTATTAAAGAGAAAGTTATTGTGTAACCATTCATTACTTGCATGACTCAGGCAGTCAGAAGCAATACTTTTCAGCCAGTAAAGTGATGTCATTCTGTTACAGACACTGTCCATAAAGTGGGCAGAAATTGACATGATTGTTACTGATTTTATTGCTGTGTAAATACTAACAAAATTTTTGACCTACTGGTAAGCCAGTCAGTTTGTCAAAGAAATTTAACGCACTTTATAGAGTATCGCAAAAGGGCTGAACCAGGTGCCATAAAGGATTTAGTTATAAAGCAAACAGACGCTGTGCTTCTGTCTTTTAGTAGCTTACAGTTTAAGAAGAGAAAGCAGAGCCCTGGGCGGTGCGGCTCAGTTGGTGGCAGTAGTGTCCTGTGGACTGAAGGTAGTGGGTTTCATTCCCAGTTAGGGCACACATACCTCGGTTGCGGGTTCAGTCCCTGGTCTCGTGCATGTGAGTGGCGCCCTGTTAATATTTGTCTCCCTCTCCCTCTCCCTCCTTTCCCCTCTCTCTAAGGTCAGTAAGTGTGTCCTTGGGCAAGGATTTAAAAAAGAGAGCGAGCGAGAAAGCAGAAACAAAGACACAAAGGCGTTATTGGGAGTATATATGAGAGTATACTATAAAAAGTACATGGCCAACTCTGGCTACTGTAAATGATGCAGCTAATTTGGTCAAAATAGTTGTTCAAAGTCTCCTAGGAGCTGCTTGTGGTTTCCCCATCCCGTCTGAATGTGACTGTATTCTGTTCACAGTCCCTCCATTATGTCGGACTTCCTTATCATCCACACAGATTATCCTGTCCACCCTGAGGGTGCTGTTATTCAATCTTCTTAATGTTTTACTCCTTCTGAGTATTTAGAATTGCTTGTTGCAGGGATTTCAGAAGGAATTAGCTCATTAGAGTTTGGACACAATAAAAGATCTTGGTTGATACTGGTAAAATAGAAGTTTTGTGAGTATGTGAGTGTGCGTATTTTGTTTTCTGGTTCGTCTTTTATTTGCTGTTATTGTTACTTGGTTTATTTTAAGTTGTATCTTAATATTTAGTCATTTCTTAAATAAAATTGCTGTCTCTTTATTTTGCTTTTTGTACAAAATCAAAAATATTAAATGGCAGGCTGTTGGATGCAGGGTTAAATTTTAAATGCTGATATTACCTCATTTTAAACAGTTTGCTTCCTATGTGTGTGTTTTTCTCATAATTGTGTTGATTTGCTGAGCTGGCCTCCCTTTTGCTTTCTGTTAAAGAGTATGGCAAATGAGGTTTAAATCTTGTTAAAATTACAGAATTTTCTTTCTCTCTTTGTTTTTTACTCTAAAATAATGCTTTCTCCCCCTAACTCATTTATGGTCCCTAGATAATTGTTATGCCAAATGAAAAATGACTTTTTTTTTCAAGTGGAGAGTAGAAAAATTTCCCTAATGCTGTCATGGATATGGAGAGCTGGGTGTTTTTAACATTTTTTGAGGGCATGAGATAAGTCTGTGTTCTTCACATTGAGAGTGGAGGGATTTACCCATTGAACCGGGTGTGGTTGACCTACCTAAAACAAAAACACATTTTCTGACAAAGTGTTAATAAACTCTCTCTAGCAGTTGTAGGTTCCTTTCAAGATCTTACCGTTTGTTTTTGAAGTAATGAAATTTACAGAGAACTATTATAAGGTTCTAATTGAATTTCACGGAAGTAGCCCTCGTGTGACCCAAAATGGGAGAAAAAAAACCCAGCCCACAAAACCCCATGCCGTGAAGGAACCCTCTGCAGAATCATTGATTAAAAACATGAAGTGGAAGAGAGAGACCCAGGTCTCAAATAATTAGCTCTGGTTAATGAAGACTTCTAAGATATGCCAAGTTGATGTGATAACTTCTGTGGGACATAGGGAGTTGAAAAAGATTGGCAGCTATAAAGGACAAGTGTTTATTAAAACACCTTTTAAATAGCTGTAGAATATAATAAAAAACCATCTTTAAAGAAACTTATTACAATAAAGCCTAGATGGAATTGATAATTTCACCACCTGCAGCTCTTATGAAATTTGCTTGGCTGTATTTTCTATTATTTCTTTTTTTAATCCTCACCCAAGGACATTTTTCCATTGCTTTCTTTAAGAGGGAAAGGAAGGGAGAAAGGGGGAGAGAGAAACATCAATGTGAGAGAGAAACTTTAATTGGTTGTCTCTCAAGCATGCCTGGACCCGGGATCATCACATTCATAACCTAGGCATGTGCCCTAACTGGGGATGGAAACAACAGCCTTTCAGTTACAGGGATGATTCTCCAACCTATTGAGCCACATCAGCCAGGGCAACCTCCTTGGATTTGTAAAAGCCTTTACCCATTTCATGGAAATCTTAACAGGTATTATTATCTAGATTATGTGCTTTCTATTTTGATGGGTCATGTTAAATGAGGTTTATGACACATACTAATGGGAAGGTTGCCATTTTAAAGCAAACATTGATGCATTTGAAACTGTTTCTTCAAAAGATAACAAGTGACTACAAGTAGACACAGATCTTAATACTTTATCCTTACTTCATGACATATATAAATGTGGAATCACCTAGAATTAATATAGTATTGTATGCCAACTATACTTTAATAAAAAACACCATCTCTTGTAGATAATAAGATAATTCAGTTTGTGAGTTTATTAGTTTATGGAAAACTTTCCCATGCATTGTCTCTGATCTTCACACTAATCCTATGGAGTGTGGAAGGCAGGCCATAAGGCTAACTTTCATATGAGGAAGCAAGCTAAGGGATGAAGAGTCTTGCCCAAGGTCACACAAATTTATACAAGGTCACGCCATATGTAAGTGGGAGAATAGAGATGCAAGCTCAATGTTTTAATGACAAGGTCAGTAGCATAACTGGTGCCTTATACAAATGTCATGAGGGTCAACTGAAATAATGTACACATCCCTGAGGTCAAGTCCCATCACACACTAAGTGCTCAGTATGTGCTAGTTATTATTATCCCTACTATTTTTATTTGACCGATTCTTTGCATATGAAAGAAACACTATTCAAATATCTATATATTTAATTGGCAAATTGTAGTATAAATAATGTACTGTATAGGTAATATAACCAGTAATAGTATTTTGGGCTTCTTGGCCAACAAATATGGATAAATTACTAGCCCTCTTTCGTGGTGACATTTCAGTGGCTCTGTTAGCTTGGAATTAGATACTTGAATAGAGGATATTCTGTGTGTTTGCACTGGTGCCACCTCAAAATCCTCAAACATCTGACTCCTCTCAGGCTTTTCTCTGTTGGATCTGCCATGGGTTGAGAATTAATGTGGGTTCGAGGGCTTCGGGGAAGTGTGCGACCTGGTTCTTTCAGTATTATGGAGTGAAGCGGCCACTGAGTTGTTCTGTGATGTCATCTTCCCGGCGGTGTCTGTGGCTGCTCATCCTCTGTGTGCTATTTGCTGTCTGTATCATTGCCCAAAGCTCCGAGTCCTTGGGTAGAGGCTGTTATTTCTTCTGAGTCTCTGGACTTGCAGATAGGGCGTGAACCAAACAGCCGTTGCAACAGTAAATGGAATGGATTACAGTGCTAAGCTGGAGCTTGCCTTGGAACTTGACCTGTGCCGAGCTGGGGAAGTACTGACATGTGCCTGCCCCTCCCGAGGGCCCAAAAGTGTAGAAGAGTCAGCCTCCCTACTTAACTAGCAGAGGTGATTGCTGTAAATAAAAAGTCTGATTACTAAAATGAACTCGTTATCTTTTAGGTCAGCTGGAGATATGACCCAAAGAAATCCCCTAATTTCCTATTTTTACATTGTTATCATAGGTAGCACATCTACTATTTTTGATTATCACACTTAACAACAATGATGAACAACTGGTGACCAGATTTGCTAATTTTTTTCCCTGCTGTGTACATTTTATTTAAACATCCAAATTCTGATGATAAGGTTTATGGGACGGAGACAAGCTGCTTCCAGAGCCCTGAAACCCTTAAAGGGAAGAGGGGAGAGGAGGCCAGGAGGCCTCCCTTGGAGCGTGCAAGCAGGGAGACCCAGGCCTCTGCCCTTATCCATAGAGACAAAGGGGGGAACAAAAGAGGGCAGGAATTCAAGTTTTTCCTCTTCTGATTTTATAAAATCATATTACCTCTACTACATGATTTCAAAATGAAATCCAAGCTTTCCCCAGGGAGCAGAGATAGGGCAGAAAAAAAATGTGTCTGGGGGCTTCAAGACTATTAACTCAAGATAGGAGGAAGAAAGGAAAGAAAGTACTTGGCATCACTCTTTATAAAAACAAGCATTACCCGACTGGGAAGGACAGCTGTTTTAAAGTCATTTTATTGTTCTGAGTCTCGGTGCATGTTTTCTTGTTTTAAAATACTGGAAATATATTTTGTTGAAAATATTAAATGAAGAGATCTAGTCAAGAGCAGAATTTAATGTGTTAGCTGCGGAGTGTACATGGGTGAGTGATCTTCTTTGAACAAAATTAGTATTTCTGTTTCCCAGGTGGAAGAGAAGAAATCATTTTTAGCTCTTCTCATCTTGAAATGTATTTTCCGATGCTATGAATGAATTCAGGTTTCAGAGGCATTATATAATCCACGGAGCTGGTGTAAAGAGTAGGAATTTCCATATTCAGGAGCTATGGAAGTGGTTCAGTGATGACTCTGGGAAAGGCACCCTGGTTCAGAAGTGGTCCCCATCAAACACCTTTAATGAAAATCTTTCCCAAATCATCACCTATGGCCAACGAGTATTTATTTAATGTCCATTTGCAGATGGACCCGTGCTGGATGGTTTTCAAACAGGTTGAGCAGCTGTTGTCCATACTGCCTGCTGCAAATTTGCAGTAAATAAGAGCCTGGGGATAGAAGAAAAAGAGCCGCAAATGATTTTTATGCAAAGACAAATGATACTTTAATTGGTAGCCTTATGATTGGATCTGAAATGCTGTGGCCTTTTAATTTTAAATGGCATATGCAGACTCAGGTGCTGCAGACACATTAATAAAGAGACAATCTTGTATCCTCAGATAAATGCTTTGGAGACCCTTACTGACTGTCATTTGACAATGTGTGGCAAGTAGGACAGGAAACCACAAGAGACCATGAAGTTTGCACATTCTAGTGCCTTGCAGGGTATTTCCATTCCATGGGGTGGAAATACTCATGTTATGCATTGCTAACTAAAGATTTTAGCCATAGAGCTGATGAACTGATGAATCTTCTGCCTCTGAAGATACTGGATTTCAGGTGACAAAAGAATCAGTTCCACTCATCACCTCCCAACCTGGCTACTTAGGTAGAAAAATGGGGTCTTGGTAACAGGTAAGCATGGCAGAATCAAAGTTTTGTAGGACATGAAATTGAAATTTTTGAGGTCTTCTGTAAGAAAAAGAAATCAAATATATTGCTTTTGCAAAATTTAAACTGGAGATGAACGTGTGCAAACATTGTAGGACCCCTCGCAGGCTTCAGATGAGACAGGAGCAAGTAAGGGAAGGCACTGGAATGCAAGCTTCATTCTCTTGAGATAAAGCTTTCTCTGCTTCTAGCACACTTGGGAGGGCTAAGGTATGGAGACAACTTCTCTGCTCCTCGATGGCTAAGGTCCTGGGTTAAGCTGTTGATTCAGTCACTTCCGTGAGGTCTGCACTGTTATAATATGTCTGCCATATTGCCCAAGGCACTGATGTAGTGTCAAAATTGACTGCAAATGTGCTCACCCCTAGTCTGAGGTTTTTAGGTCTGGCCAATTTTTGCCCTTATGTCCTGTGCAAGATCAAACAAAATGTTAGATGAGAAGTAAAACACCCAATGTCTATTTATTTAAGCTTGAAAAAAATCTGGCAAAACAGAGGAAAATACTCCTGAGTATTTGGATATGAGAACACTGGAAACAGTCATTAGTGGGTGTTTGAAAGCTTAAAAAAAATAAGACAGGGATAAAAAGGATTGAATAACTATCTAAATCATTGGGCTTTAATAATACAACTATTTTTCAGTCAAATGCCACCTAATGCATTGTAGTTTGCATTCAGGATTGCAGTTCTGGACTAGCTCCTGTGAAATAAAGATGAGTTTCACTGAAGTCTAACTGGTGAGATAAATCATTACTTTGTCATCACAAGTTATGAGTCTTCAAGCACAGATTAGCTTTTAATTTATTTGTTTTCTTAGAATAATCCTTTGTAATAACAATAGTAGAATGGGAATAAAGTGCTTTAGAAAAAGAACTGTTACATATTCCTTGTTTTAGATGAATTTCCTATAGACCTTGATCAGCTCTCTGTAATTTTCTGGGATAAAAGTAAATTGCGTCTTTTCCAAATTCTCGGTTTCTTGCCATCTTTATGAGTTTGTACTAGGTAGGGCCAAGTTTGGAACTCAGAGATAGTTCTTACTTGTATATGGGCTTCCTCAGTAAAAACAGTGATTATAACAGTATTGTAACAATTATGATGGCAAAGATTTATGAGATGAGTATAATAGGCCTGTGAAGTGGATACAATATTTGCCCAAATTCATTTTTCTAGGCTGGTGTACCCATCTCCAGATGCTGTAGGGGTTGGTTGCTCAGAGCTCATAGCTGCACTTTCTGGAGGTTGGCTCTTGGCTGATAAAAGCCACCTTGCTTGAAATGGCCTGTGAGGCCCATAGGTCAATGACTGGCTGACATGGGAGGGGCCAGCCCAGCCCCCTTGCCCGTGGTTGACACAACCTGTGAAGTTCATTTCAATTCATGCTCCCAGACTCCCTATGGGGTCAGACCAGACATTTCCTGAAGCTGCAACATTGTCCAGCTTCTTCCCTGCCCTGTCTGCTTCCCTTAGTTTCTCAGAAGTACTACCTCAATAGAGCACAGTTGCTCAAGAACACCCATGTCAAAGCTCTGCTCCTGGGGAACCCGACACAAGACAAACTCATGGCAAAGTCAGACTACGCTGAGAACTTTGTATTTCCACTCATGTTTTTACTGAATCCAGTGACTCAAGGCAGGAGAAAGGATAAAAGGAGAGGGTGCAATTCTATAATCTCAGTATTTACAATGGCTGACTGGCAAACAACAAAGTGAACTTTTAAATTAAATATGGAAAAATTTTCCACAGTTCTTGGCAATAAGCCAGCACAATGTCCTTCTCCTAAGAAGCAAATTTTCCTAGTCATTTGGAAACCAAGCTGTGCATTCTGGCATGGCCTGACATTTGCCCCTGGTCAGGGTCAAGCATTCTGTGATACCAGACAGCCAATTTCAAGCATTGCTGGAGCCAAAAAAAATGAGCCCTTCTTCTGACAACAGAAGCCTTAGAAAAGGCAGGTGATGCAGGATGGTTGGGCTTCTCTTGGCAATTCTACAGTAGGGCCAAAGCCAGATGCCAAGCTGTTTATCCGTCTGCTGTTGACTCCACACTGAATTAGCTAAACAGGGCACAACACCTGTTGATTTATAAACAGTTCTGAAATGAGTAAATGATCTGTTATGCAGGCCAAACGTAAAGTCATAATAACAAGATCACTGATACTAATATTACAGTTTTTGGTATTCAAAGGGTCTTTCTCAGTATCTGCAGAACAGCACACAGACACGGCAGTTGTGATTCATACCCTGAAAGGCCAGTTTGGAGGCAAGCTTTGGAAGACCTTGCCTTCAGGTAGCAGATGTTTTGAAAAGATAATCAATTTGAATTTTTCCCCCCATTTTATATTTGAAAATGAAATGACCTTGTGAGGTGGGTTAGTGTGCCTGGAATGTTGAGTGCCAGCAGAGAGATACAGCAGAAGAGGCTGGATAGAAATGAGTCAGGACACATGGACATAACCAAGGGGAGGAAGGTGGAAGCAAGGGCGGGAGGTGGGGTTGGCTGGGGTGGCAGGGGGGAGTGATGGGGGAAAATGCAGACAACTGTAATTGAACAACAATAAAGTAATTAAAAAAAAGAATTGAGGAAAATGAAGGACTCTGTACGTGTTTTGGGCCTTGTTCTAAAGTGAGAGAAGAGCCATTCAAGGGTTTAAGCATGGAAGTCAGGACTACATTAGCATTTTAATGAGTAAACCTTCAGATAAACATCATCTCACTGGAACCTCAAAATAACTCTAACTTAAGAAGGTTTGACCTTATTCACTCCATTTTTTTACATGAGGAAACTGAGACTTAGAGACATTCAGTCCCTTGCCTGAAGCCACATAACTGTCTGGTGAGACTGAGCCTCCAGTTCTGATTCCAAATTCTACCACGCAGCTTCATGAGCGGTCAAAGTAAAAAGTAAACAAAGTTCCCATCCGAGAGGGTAGGTTGCCCACCCATACCCAACTGAAACTGATAGAATATAGAATACAGTCAGTCAGGGAGAGAGAAGAGTTGGAGATATTGAACTTTTTATTTATTTATTTTATTATTTTTTTAGCATACAAGTGTTTCATTTATTTATTTTTAAGTATTTTTATTGATTATGCTATTACTGTTCTTCCAATTTTTCCCTCTTTATCCTCCCTCCATCCTGTCCCCCCAGCCCTCTAGCATTCCCCCCCACTTAATTCATGTCCATGGGTTGTACATATAAGTTCTTTGAGTCCTCTGTTTCCTAACCCATTTTTACTCTCTCCCTG
>VMDR010022512.1:12500-16162 GCA_007922815.1 Macrotus californicus | reverse complement strand
TAGTAGATGGATGCTTTCAAATGACCACAACATAGCCCCTCCCACTGAGCTCTGTCCAAATTCTGTCTTTACATTCAGTTCAAAACACTAATTGTGATAGAAAATGTCATATCTGCAATTTCCATTGAAGGGATAGGGCAAAAAAGCAAATACATAATGTAGTAAAATATTTCTTGAAAAATTTTATTATGTCCCTTTAAAAGTCCATAAATGTTTTATCTTTCATTTTACTTTTAAATAAAATCTTCCACCTAATATATATGTACGTATATTGTGTGTGTGTGTTTTCCAACAGAATTAATAATGTCAAAGTGATAAAGCAAGGACGGTGCTTGTTTCCACAGAATTATGTTTCTAGAACAAAGCAAATAAATAATTACATTTTATTCTAACTAGTAAAACTTAACTTGATTTTCTGAAGACTAATTATATTAACTTCTGTGACCTAAAGTGCAGCTTTTTCCCCACTCTAGTAATTAGAAGGATATTAATATCTGTTATATTTTAATACTTGAGAGTCAGAACTGATAATATGCCATCACCCTGCCCGCAGTTTAGCATAGGCCACAATAATGTTAAAAGAAACCTCACAGTATACAGTTGTCAAAATGTTCCTGGAAGCTCTCAGAGGAATATTGGAACAACTGACGACAGGTGAAATAAAAGAAGTCTCAGACTTCTGAGTTCAGGAGGATTCAGCAGAATTTCCTCTGGTGTCAGTTTGGGTGTTTAAAACTCTAACATATTACATGAACGCTTCCTGCAATTAGAATAGCAACTACAGGTGGAGCGGATTCCAAACTGCTTACTAAGTTGTTTGTCTCTACTTCCCATTGGTCTCCTGAGGCCACAGAGACAAGGAGTTGGCCTGAGTTTTCAAAAACTAATGCACGTTAGCAGTGGCAGCTTATTAGGTGCCCTTGTGTCATTCCTTTAAAATCATAGACATGTCAACCAATTAAAATCGTACTTTGTGAAAACCAAAGGAGCATAGCCAGGTGCTCAAGGAAAAAAAAAAAAAAAAAAGAAAGAAAGAAAGAAAAAACACCTCTGGTGTGTTAGGAAGAGCTAAGGCACACTTACACTGAACACAGCGTGCCTCCTTCGGCCCCTTGAAAATAAACACATCTTTTTGCATATATACTCTGTGGCTCCCAGTGCTCTGCCAAGGAGAATTGTTATTTTAAATGGAGACTCTCTGTATCAGCAGGAAGAATTCGTATCCAGTCAATGAGGAAATGGAGAGCTGCCCTTGTTGTCCATCACGTTTTAGTGCAGGGAAGTGCTTTGCCCTAAAGGTGCCAGGTAAAGAGAATTGCCAAGTAAAGAAAATTTATTGAATGCATTTCCAAAAGGGAAGCATAATCTGACATTTTAGTTTCTAGAATCTCAGAAAAGTAACTTTCCTCAGCTCTTATATAAATTATAAGGAAACACAAAGGCAAAAATACTGTCTTAGAATGAATAGCTGTGTCATTTTTTTCTGTCTAATCATGTTTTCAATGATAAGGGCATATAATTATTTTATATGCCTTTCTGTATTCAGATGTCTGCCTGCACCACACCTCCAGAGGCTGTATTTACTTGCTTTCCCCTCTCTCTGGTGCTCTTCCTCAGTAGGAACCACATTATTATGGATCTATGTCATTCTTCCAATAGGTCTGTCCACTTTGGGGCAGTACAGCATCCACCTCCTAGGCTGAAGAACCTAAAATTGGAGTGAAAGGGTCAAGCTTTCTTTTGAAAGCCGGTGGCAGTCTTACCTCCATTTCAGGTTTCAGGTGTGTTCCCCTTGCCCCGCCCCCCTGCCTTTAGATAGCAGGTAAGATTCTTTCTGCACACCTGCCATCCCTCCTGGCTGTAAGCCCCTCCCTCGTTCAGACTACCATTGATTTTACCATAGTTGTCCTCGGTTTGTCAGTTTGTTCAGACTGTTTGGGGAGTAACATGAAAGTATTAACGTTTTGCCTCCAGGAGGACTTCAGAAGACTTAGGCTCGACTGAAAGATAAACGGGCTGGTTCATATAAAATAAAAGCACCCGATTTGTGATTTGGTTCCCTCTCACTTTTGCTAATGATACTCGGCTACCTCTCTTTGCAAAGCAACAGCAACTCTGTTCCAACTTGTTCAGTGACAACGCGAAAGGTTCCCCCTCGGAGCAGGTAAAATCTGTTTGTTAGGGAAGGACCGCTCGGCAGTGAGGACGACAACAATTAGCACATGCTACTCATTAACAAACGGAGATTAGAACGCAGCCGAAGTGGCAAGCTGCCATCAGCGCGATAGTTACGGGGCAGTTTAATTTCTAACGAATGTGAGCGCTGGATCAGGAACAATATTCGACAAAATGCCGCCTGCATTCTCTTATGGCTTTCATTACCAAATTGAAAATCTGTGTAGATTTCTGAAAATTACTTTTAAATGTAGCCAATCTCCTAGACTGCAAGGCTTGATTTGCTGGTGAGGGAGCCCTGCTGTGAGATTTTAATGAAAGATCATAGTGGCCCTCCAAGGCCGGCAAAGAGCTATGGGCCCTGGAAGACCCGAAATAATCTGTTTTACTTTTAATGGCAGCCATTTTATATTCATTAAGATCAAAATGCAGTTTTGCAGGCAAATTGCAAAGCTGTTCTACTCACAGCTTGAGAACCTGGAGGCCCTACAGCTTTTTATCTTGTTCATAAGCAAATATGCAGTTAATATCTTTTAATATGCTTTGATGCTTGGTACCTTATGGGTACATTGTATTGGAGGTTAGAGGACTGCATGTTTCCTTGGCATAGTCAGCCACCCACTAAAGCGGTGGTCCTTTTATTTCCATAATGGCAGAAGAAATGAGTCTCTCTCTTTTTATCCCCACCCCATTTTTTAAAAAAATATGAGCTCTGCTCAAATAAATTGTAAAGCACCATATAGTGTACATTCAGGGTCTGAGAGAAGGCGCAGTTTTTCATTGGGATCCATCTGTTGGTGGTTCATATTATTTAAATTTATACAGTCACATTATTTAAATGTAAACAGCCAAATAAGATAGGATCAAATCATTGGCATCTGGAAACTGTGCTCTCATCCTCTTTGATTGTGAGGTTGTCTGCATTAATAATGGAGTTCTAAAGACTGTGATTCCACCTGATAGACTGTATGACCTTAACAGTTGTGATTTTATCAGGGTTTCACTGTAGTAGAAAATGAAGGTATTTTGCAGCTCATTTCCAGCAAAGCTAGTTTGCATTATCCTCTGTCCAGAGCAGTCCTGGCTGTTTTGTGCTTGAAAATATCAGCACCCCCCTTCCCTCACTGCCCCCTTTCTGCTGTGAAGCTGTACTTCAGGCCCAAAACCACGTGGTAGAGTGAATTCCATCACATTTCTTATAGCAGGTAAATGGCACTGTGATTATTTAATGGAAGGATGGAAGGAAGGAAGGAAGGAAGGAAGGAAGGAAGGAAGGAAGGAAGGAAGGAAGGAAGGAAGGAAGGAAGGGAGTTTAATTTTGTGCAGTAACCTCTTGGCCAGTATTGCTTCTGCCTCCTTCAATTCAGCAGTTTCTATCTCATCTCTAAGACAAGAAATAAGGTTGCTGCAAGTGGAGCTAATTACTCAACCCATTACTCTAATTCTGCCTTAAGCAATAGACCAGGGTTAGAAATAATTGTCCGAAA
>VMDR010022512.1:0-7500 GCA_007922815.1 Macrotus californicus | reverse complement strand
CCAGCTGTGCCAGAAATTCCAAGTGAAATCAAACAGATATCCTTTCCAGGTTAGAAGTAACCCAGAGAAGGCCTGAACCGAGGCCTCTATGGTGCAAGGTTACTGTTAGAGCAGCTCTGATAATTTCTGATTTGTTTTTAGTCTCTTTATTTCTGCTGTATCCCTCAGCAGAGGTTTATTACAATAAACTTGGGTACTAAATGAGGCTTTATTAATTAGGGATGGGCAGAAAACCAGCTGTGACATAGTGACCCTGGGTGGGAAGCCAAAGCAGAGTAATTAAGACATAACATGGTAATAGGAACAAATAATGAATACACTCAGTGACCTGATGCCGAGTCTTGGTTTTTTTTCCCCTTTAAACTGATAGTCCCCTTGAATTGCCTTCTTATTACTTTTTGATGTAGATGGTATCCAAAGTAGTGAACGTTGAGAAAAATATGAGCTAGTACTGGAGAAACTGTGCGGTTTAAAGGCTCCCTCTGTTTATGTGATACTATTTCTGTTGTTAAGGAACTGAGGTTGGTGTTCTTTAATTATTTGTCACCCAGCATTTCATTGACACGGAGAAAATAATATCCTGGGCCAAGCCTGCATCTCTCCTCACCCAGTCATAATCTGTACCTTCTGGGTTTCTTCCTAGTGTTTCTTTCCTTTCTAGTGGAAAGGAAAAAATAAGAATTTGGAGGAAGCCTACCAAGTCCCCCAAGGTATCAGAAAATGAGGAAGCTTCATGTGACTCTGTGCCAGGTCCCTGCTACCCGCTGAGGAGACTGTGGCAAGGTGTCTGTCGGGGAGTCCACATCGGAGGTCTGAAGGCCCAGAACCACAAGCGTGGCTTTCAAGGAGCACGCTCACAGTTTTGGAACGATTTGCAGAGGTTTAAAGTGAACAAAATCCTGACCCAGTCACCCCACCCTCTTCAATGCATTTTGAGTTTGAAACAGTGCTGATTGTACCATGAGAGAAGAGTTTTATTTTTAACTAAAAAAAAAAAAAAAAACCTGGGCAAGTGCTATGACTATCAGATCTTTTTAGAAATACTTGTTCTCTTTCTGTTAAAATCTAGTTGTTTGGCACTTTGGTCAGTCTTGAAGTTAAATAGAATCTGTATTCATAAAATTTCTAGTATGACACAGAATAGGTGCTTAATATAAGTGCATTAACTAATTATCTGTTTAGGCATGTAAAGTGGTAAATCAAGGCAACTATTTAAATAAAGAAGTCCAAAAAAATACAAAATAACTGTACCAACAAAATACAACAAACCATCAGTTGTTTATAATAGCACCCTATAATGGACGTTAAGACATTTTACTCGTTATTTTCTTGACTTTTAAGGGTAATTACTTCAATATTCCATTAGTTTTTGTGCATCGACATGGCCAAAATATACATGATACAACTTAAGAGATGTTCTTGTTCCAACTTAAAATCACTTTGTACCCAGTCCATTCTTTTGTTTAAACAAACTCTTTACCTGGTTCCTCAAATGGTAGAGGATCACTAATTAAGAGTCAGCCTAACATTAAGAGGAAAAAAAGTTATGACTATGGCAATTACAGCTCTCCTAACTTACCCATTAGCTCCACTTCGGGTGTAGAGGATTTTCTTTTCTTCTGTAAAAATTGCCTAACCGTTGTGGGAAAGCCAGAGACCGTCTTCTCAATAATGTGTCCTTGTGCCCTGAATGCACTGGCATTGTTTTGCCTTCAGTGAACCCTGTCATAGCCAGCACCCTGCATTAATCAATAGAAACATTTATTGTATATCTATTAACAATTGACTCTGGGGGGTAAAAACCTGGAAAGGAGAAAAGCAAGAATTTCCCCATTTGATTTTAAAGCAGCTCTATTTGGTTCTTTTCACTCTGAGCCAAAAAGCTACAGGGCAGGATCGCTGCCTTGAATGCTTTTAAAATTTTCTCTTTTAAATGAGGTAAGTTTGAATGACTAGATGATTAAGATAGTTGTAATGGAATCTAATGTTTTCTTTCTCTAGACCTACAATATTTTGTTTTAGATGATATTCAGATAAAAGATTTCAGGACAGTCATGAGAATTTGCTCTATATTTGTAGCCTTGACCTGTGTGTACATAATATATGATAGAAGGACCTACCTCTTACAGAAAAAGTGTTCACAGCCATCTCCTTTAATAGTCAGGGCAAACATTTGTGCTTCCAGAGAACAGGGCTCTGTGGTTTGGGGGGTGAGGAATGACGACGGGATGCTTGCTTCTGTTTAACCAAACAGAATTTCTTAGCCAACCTGAAAATAAATGCTTGATGATTTTTCTAATCCTTTTAGACCTTCCATTTTGGATGGGTTTTATTCAAAAATCAAGCTCACAAAGTCATAGCTGTGAAGAAGTACTAGTTTCTACATCCTCTGAGTAAGTTTAGAAAGTTTCTCTTTTTCTGGTTTTAAAGTGGACGTAAAAGAAATCCCCACAAACAGGAAAGAGATCTTTGGGCTACATCAATCTCCATCCAGTGCTTAGCTGAAAAGATAATGAAATATAGAAATTTATCAAGTTGAAAGTACAATTTCTCCATCAGCCCTCTGTTAACATGGCAAAGGACCTGTGCGTTAAGTGTGTAGAGGTTGTACCCTAGAGCATGTCACAGGTAACTTGGAATAAAGTCAGCTACTTCTGTGGTCTCAGAGGACAGGCAAGTGCTCTTTGGTGGATATTAATGCTGATGCAGTAAACATTTCTAGAGATGCTTTTCCCTTATTTATTCTCCTGCCTGTTCTTTGTGCATGGGAAGTAGAGAACCAACAGCATATAAAAACAGTGGGAACAAGATGGGCAGAAATCAGAAAGAACAGAAGCGATTAGAGATGGACCCAGAAAACCACCTTCTTTCCTCACAACTGCCTGTGGAGGCTGAGAAAGGATAATTCCCAGAAGCATTACTTAAGAAATGTGTGCTTCTCATTTACCCTTTTCTGTATTTTCTAGCTTCTCCAAAAAAAAGTTTTACATTTTAAATTAAATAGATGTTTTAATATTTTTTAATAGCAAATGGTCTTTCAAGGCATTCCCATTAGTTCATGTTGACGCATAATATAGCTGGAAAAAACTTAAAGATTAGTTAGCACAACATCTTCAAAGGGTGTGGGAAAAAATCAACTATCCTAACTCCAGGTTTTGAGCATTTTCATACATCCATCTATCAATCATCTATTGACCTACACACCTACACCTACATGTGCATGCAGACACAAATATGTAACTTTTATGCATGTATTTGTGAAAATTGTAAGAGGAACTGGAGTGCATGCCAAGCTTTGTATCCCCAGTGGTCGCGTAGAGGATGGCAGTAGACAGATAGCAGATACTCCACTTGCCTCACTCTAGATCCGCTCCCCACCCTTCTCTACTCAGCTCCATTCTTAGCAGATTTCCTTGACTTCTAGTTCCCAGTTGGCTGTAGGTAATAGGAGCATGGGTACTCTTATAGAACAGGAGGGAAGTGAGCTGAGACACTTACTCCATCAACCCCTTCTTTGGGCCAAAGGTGGTCAAGGCTACAAAAATGGTATACTGCCATATACCTAATCATTTGTTGAATAAATATTTATAAACTATTGTAAGTGCTGGGACACAACTGATGCCAAAGATATGAGATCTCTGCTCATACAGAATTTATTCTGTGTCTTTTTGATTGCGTTTATTTTTAATCATGAAATATTTGACAGATTTTGTGATCTACCTTGTTGTGGAAGAGACCTTTTTTTAAGAATTGGAAAAAATGTCAAAAGCAGTCACTGTAAATTTTGGTAGCAATCTGATGTATTAATGGCAAACAGGTTGTCTATACCTGAGAAACTGTTGAGTAAAGAAGAAAAGAAAGTCAAATGAGTTTTAGTTACTTTCCAGTGGATATTTGAGCTGCAAAAATGCCAAATGAGTTAATGAAGTATTAAAGATAAGCCTGTAAGTAGGGAAACCCTATTTCTTGTCATTCGTACTCTAAGCTGTGCCGAGCACACACATTACACTGGGCTCTACGATGCATTAAAAACTGCAAATGATCTTTGTGTGACACTTTCAGGTTGTTTTGATGTAGGAAATACATTCGTCATTCATAGAGGGAATGATGTGAGTTATAAATTTGACAACTAGGACTGAATATACATAGTGATAAAACACTGCTCAAGTCTAGTCAAAAGCTCAGTCAGTTTTGTGAAGAAATCAGTCAAGCCTGTTGCTCGGTGGCATGTAGACAAAACCACCAACTGATCGACTGAGTTTTTCCCTTTTGAATGGGTTGTTTGGCATCGCGTAGACCCAGCCTATGATTATACTGCCATCTGTATTCTTTCTTACATCAGGCTTCTTTCAGCCACAACTTATACATGCTGTTTTGAGAAGAACTAGTCAATATTTTGGTTTGTCTTTAGCTATAAGAGCTCCGTAGACAGTCTTGCGTGAACTTGGCTCTGCCTTGCTAATTCTCTGTCAGTTCTGGCAGCTATAGGAATTTAAGTTCATGGTGTAGATATTTGGATTCCCCTCAAAATAAAAATAAAATATGTAAAATAAAATCTTAAAATAGGCTGCATTTCTTTGACAAAAATACCCAAATTCCTAGAAATGGCCAGCCATAGTCAATATGTATATGTGTAACAGTATAATTTTAATGTAAAAACAATACAGAATACATAGACTATTTTGAAGTTAACAATCACTCATGTTTTCATAGTTTTCAAACTACATAAAGCAGTTGAATAAATCTTCTCTTTCCAAATTCAACTGTACATGAGTGCTTTGGAAAACTGTAAGGTACTGTGTGATGGTGGTAGTATTGTTCACTCAAAATTGGAAAATCAATTACAACATCACATATGTTTGGTCACTAGTGCTATCACATCTTATAACATTATAGCCATTATAGTGATTAGTTAGTCCTACAAAGGACGGCATAGGCTTAAAAAAAAGAAAATTTGAACTTTGGAGGGTGATGAATCATCAAAGAGTTTTTTGATAACATTGCCTTCTGGTTTTTAACAAGTCAGCCATCTTGAAACAGGTTCCTCTACGCGTACAACTGAATCAAAAGTTACTTTTGTTTGTTTGTTTCTTTTTTTCTTTAATGAAAGTTGGGGGACATGGTAAGTCAAAGAAATGAGAAGGAAATATGTATTCTTTATTCAATAAAGTGATAAAAGGGAAGATTCAGGTTTTGTGAGCTCTGCAGTTTATACAATTTAGGGAAACCACTTTTGAAAAATTATAAATAAAAATTAAGTACAAAAAGTGAGGAACTTAATTTAATTTAATGAAGTTTTTTAAATGAGAGGAAAAAGATCTTTGGAAGAGGCAGATACAAATGGGCATGCTAAACTCAAGCTTCATTAGCTCCACATGGTAGCCAATGATGGGCTACCAGAATATTCTGGAACAATAGCCATATTAAAAATACCTCAAATTTGAGCACAGGAAAGTGATTTATTATCAAGAATATAACTTAAGATGTATCTTATACTGTAAGTTAAAAAATAATGTTGAACCAATATATTATACACCTAAAACTAATATAACTAATGTAACACCTAAAACGAATACCTAATATAATGTTGTATACCAACTGTAGTTAAATAAAATTATAAAATCAAATAAAATTCCCACAATATTTTTAACCTGTAAGCAAATTCTAAAATGATAGATACTCCTGAAGAAGGAAAACAAAGTGAGGAGGTTTTCCTTTCCAGATATCAAAAATTAGTATAAAGCTACTTAAATTAAAGTAGGTGATATTGCCACAGGGACAGACCAATAGATTAATGGGACAGAAGGTAAACTTGTGTATATAAGAAACCCTTATAAATAAGGCCCACACTTGCAAGCAAAGTCATTTATAATAGAATGGCATTGAAATTAGCAGGGGAAGGCTTCACTTTAATACCTGATTGTGGCAGTGAAAGCAGTTATCCAATAAGTGTGCCTTATAAAAATCAGAAGATAATATAAAAGAAAAATTTTGACCCACAGTTGTCCAATAAATATTTGTTGAATGATTAACATTAGTCTCTGGTGTTTTCTTTAAATTTGTTATGTTTTGTCTGCCTGGTTTTTTTTTTCTGGTGCTATAACTTCATTTAATTTTTAGAATCATGGATATAATTATGACATTTTTTTAATCCTGGAAGTAAGAATTTTATAATACTCAAAAAAAGGTGAGCATAATCTCTCTCTGAGATTTGAATAGTGTGTATACTGTTTTATTATAATAAATACAAAAATACCATTGTCTAATACCTTAGCATGCCCAAAGTCAAAATAATTAGGTTCTAAATCCATATATCATTCTTAAAAAGATACATGGCCAAAGGATGTTGATCTTTTAAGCGTATACTGTATTATGTGGAACTAGATTATCATCATCCTACCTAGATGTGCTGAGTGAGACCTTTAAGCAATGAGAGATCAAAGACCTGCCGTCCCTTTATCTTTGACAGTCCCCTAAGTGATGCTCCCTGAGGGCATCCCTGGTGTGCCTCTCTTTCTGCAGAAATACAGAAAGAATTCCAGTTGTAGGAAATGGGAAGACAGAGTGCAGTACTTACCCACTGAACCCCATTACCATCTATACCTACTTGAATAACTGACCACACTTTTTTTTACTGTTAGCCAGAATGAGTTAGAAAAGTGCTTTAGTTTTCCATTTTAGTTAATCTGTGTAGACAGAGCCAAAAATCCTTCCTCCTCCAAACATAAGCTCTTCCACTGTGCAAACCACGCTAATGCTCCTGATTGGCATGACCCAGCACTCTTAACCACTGGGCTCCAGTGAGTTAGTCCGGCAAGAATGTCTGAAAGCAGGGTGGCTCCTCTGTTTAAGCACTTAAATGCACAGCAAACAACTGCTCGCCTTTTTACTTCGCTAGTGCTGTCTCATGAGGCAGTGTATTATTACTGATAATCTGCAATGAATAAAAGGCAAAGCATTCTGTATTCAAAATATACACACATTTGCCAAGTTTACTGAACCTGTGATTTTTCAAAATAAAAGATACAAATATTTATTTGAAAAATGATATAATTAAGAAGGGCTTACTACAGAGCAGCAACTACAAATGGTTTATAAACCAAATCATAATACCAATAAACGGGTTTTGCAGACAGACACCTATTGTCAATATGATTAGCTGAACTCAAAATAGTGCCAGGAAACCTCTTTCATGCTTCAACAGAACATAATTTGTTTGAAGTGATGATGACTAGGATATGTATAATTATCTGATTATCCAGAAGAAGAAAAAAACTTGCCTAAACATCTTGGGTGTGCTGCAGTATAAGGTTTCATTTAGTCTCTGAATTATTTTATGTTTATGTACTTCTGAGACAAACTGCATGATTCAAAACCAATTAAAATATCTGCCTAGATCACCTATAACTTGTAAATTGGCACAAAATGGTAGGATATTTATTAAGTCAGGAGATTATATATATTAAGTTGGGAGATTGTGTATGTACGTGTATGTGTGTG